>JAPFFP010044084.1:0-12696 GCA_026153255.1 Solanum medicagineum
TGGATTAGGAGGTGTGGTTTTTGATGCTTTTTTTTTTTTTTTTTTTTTTTTGGTGGGGGGGGCGGGGGGGGGTTAAAGGGTAAGATCGGATTTAAAAATGAACTTTTGTTAGATTTAAATTTTTAAGAGCAAGTGTGTCCTTACATGGCCAACCTTTTTATAATTATGTTTTGGATCTGATTTTTAAGGATAAGATTAACTCCATGATTAGATAACTGTTAACATTCTTAACCCAAATTATCTGAAAAACAGTTTTTTAAAAGTAAAGCTTACTATTCTAACAGTGAACTAATGCAAAGGATTTAATTCTTCTCTTATATATGAGGGGGAAAACTTCACATACATAAACAGGACTTTTTAGTTTCAAAAGCATAACAAAATAACCTCTTTTGTTAAAACTAAATAGGTGTGCGTGTGTTGCATGTGTGCGTGCATTATACGTGGGCATCACATCAAGTTGTTAAGCACTATTTCATTCTTTCCAAAACAAACTTAAAAGAAAAGTAGGCCAATTTTTTTCGAAACGAAGTGAGTATTAATTTATTTCTATAGGGTTTTAGGTTTTCAATGATTTTATAAAAAAGAATTACTCAATTATCGGTTTAGCTTTGATTTTGAATTATTGAATAAATCAATAGCTCATTAAGACAATAATAATTTACTATTTTGTTCCTACATAAATATTAACTGTTAATATTAGCACCTTAATGATTATGTAACTTTGAGTTAACAACTTCATATTATATAAAACGTCAAAATCTAAAGTAAGAACCCTATTCCTCTTCATTTCTCTTTGGTAAATTAGTAAACTTATAAAAGTGGAACGGCGACAGCTACTGTGGCAACGACGGTGAGAGTTGTGAATTGTGAGTATTTCCTATCTTTTTATTACACCAAATAGAAATCTTTCATTGATTACTTCTTTTTTATTTCTCTTTTTCTTTAGCCCATACTTCTCCTCTTCTCGATACCCAATTTCTCATAAGATCTGAAATCGTTGGTAAATAGTGTATCCCTCCTGAATAAATTTTATGAGCATTTAATATTGGTTAAATTGAAATCAAATCATTAATGACTGAAAATTGATAAAAAGAAATATGGTTATTGATTTAGCATTTTTAAAAATTATCATTCGATAATACATAAAATTGAACTGACTAACAAAACCCCTTCCCTCCTTCTCTACCCACAAATATATGCAGTAGATTGATCCAACTTTTTACTACTAGTACTAGTACAAATGAGAAGTTTTTGAAGTATAAGTTTCACAAAAGAAGAAAAAAAAAATGTTTGAGTCAAAAAGTGAAAAGGTCAAAATTAGCATCATAGGGGGATGATTGCCAAGAATTTGGACACTAACTTTCACATTACATAATTCCAATTTGAGGACGCGTAAAGTGAAGTTGCTGTGTTTTTTAAGTAGTTTACAAAAAAAATTTATTATTCATTTTGCTTTATATTTTTTTCTATTAAAATAAACGTAGAAATCATACATCTATTCATAAATAATTTTCTCTCTTGTGTAACTGATAGATTAATTCATCTGTGAATGAAATTGATCAAAAGAATATTTGTTTATCAGTGCAGAAATGAAATTTTGGCACTATATCAAGACTTAAATATCTTAATTGTATTGATATTTGAAGCCATCATAAGAGACAACACTGCAAATATTTTTCAACCTTAGCTTCAAGGTTATTCATGGCATTTCATATCATTCGATATTCATATATTATTCATCAATTTGAATATGAACTTTCCCCTTTCCATTTCCATTGCTCATTACACACATTTGTTAGTATTATATATAATTGTTTTAAAAGTTTATAAAAAATTGAGATTGCTTACACATGCAATGCACGTATCCGAGAACTAGTTATAAAAAAGTCAAAACCTAAAGTAAGAACCCTATTCCTCTTTGTTTCTCCTTGATAAACCAGTAAACTTATAAAAGTGGGACGGCAACAGCGATTGCAATGGCGAGAGTTGTAAATTGTGAGTAGTTGTTATCCTTTTATTACACTAAATAGAGAGCTTGTATTGATTACTCCTTTTCCTGATTTCTCTTTTTCTTTAATCCTTATTCTTTTTCGATCTCTCCTCTTCTCCAAAGCCAATTCCTCATAAAATCTGAATTCGCCGGTAAATAGTGTGCCCACCTGAGTCAAACACTCCAACTGGGGTTAAATTTTATGAGCATTTTTATTGGTTATATTGAAATCAAATCATTAATGACCGACAATTAATAAAAATATATCTTATTAATTTGGTTATTGATTTAGCGCTTTTTAAAAATAAAAATTCGATAATACACAAAATCGAACTGACTTATAAACTCCTTCCCCCTTCTCTGCTCACAAAAAGAATTTTCGATTCAATTACGTGATACGATCCTGTCTTATAGTTCAAGACATAAGGACACTCAACTACCCAACCCCAGTCACAAAGGGAGATGGCCAAACCGACCTCGTCCACCGAATTGCAACCGAACAGCTTTAACTGGATACTCCACTCAAAATATTTCATATGAAATTGCTTTTCCACAATCAAGAATGCAACATACACATTACAAGGAGTCCAACAACACCCATATTGCAAGAATTCGGGACCAGGGTGGGTATAATGGTCCAAAAATTGATTAATTGTGAAAAAGGAAAAACTGGTAATTGACTTTAAAAACAAATATGAAAAATGGAGTTCACTGCTGAAAACCCACAAAATTTGAGTAAGAAATGAGTCTAAACTCACCATTTTAATTGACTTCGGGTTTAGGAAGAAAACATGAAATTTGGGGTCGAAATTTGGAAGTTCGAAGTAAAAGTCGTGAAATAATGGAAGAAAAATGAAGGTTTTAGTTGAAAATATTTATCCAAATGAAACCCATCAAAAAACTCCTTCACAGCTCCCCTCCAAGCTCTTGAAACTCAAAAATGATGAAAATAGGGGGTGTTTCCGGAGTATACCCTGATCAGCTCCCAACCCAACCCCGGGTGTCGCAAGCGACCGCCGACTCAACAGTTGCTTTAGCAACACCCGGCACGGGCTTCGCTTAGCGAAGCTCTGGTCACTTTTGCAGCCATTCGCTTAAACGACCAAGGCTCGCTTTAGCGAGACCTGGATTTGGGCACCAACAAACTAGCAATAAGTTCAACACATAATGGGACTCGAAATCAACCTTCGAAATTTGTTCAGAACCCCAAAAATACAAATCATATACGTTACTTCACTCAATTTGATGTTTTAAACTCAATGAAATCATCAAAAATTTGATGTGAGGTCTTCTTGACTCGAAATTTTTTTTTAGTCGCAATGAAATTAGTTAGAAACTCAAAAAAGATCAAAACGTTCTTGGGACTTTGAGAAAGTATGAAGCCGCTTCTAGGCCTACAAAAATCATTTTTCGAATCCAACTGAATTATCAAAAGTTCAATTTGGGCCTCCAAACTCAAAATGATGACCAAAGCCAAACTTAACTCATTTTAAACCAAACTCTCCAACTTAGGACTTAAATCTCACGAGACAACTCTGAATTCGAAAACAAGGACACTCCTAGACCTATTTCACGTTCCGAAACTGGTGGGACTGATGAAATTCCTTTTCGAGACCCGTAGCTCCGATTGATACCAAAAAATTACTTTTCTGCAACTTAAATCTTTTAAAACTCAAAAACTCACTCATTTCTAAATTTTTCAACAAATTTCTTAAACCAACATACAAACTGATCTAGTATTACCCGAGGCAACTAACAAAAGGGACTAAATGATAATTTTTCAAATATTTTCAAAATTGACTGTTAAGGTCATTACAAGATTCTTAAACATTATAAGAAGTAATCAAATTCTAAATTAAAATTAACTAATATACCCCCTCGGTCCTCTTTTATGTGGCACCCTTTCTTTTTTTATCTGTCTCAAAAAGAATATCATCTTACTCTTTCTTTTGGACTACAAGTTTCAAAACTCTTTCTTTTTTTCTTAAACACCGTGTCAATTCAAAGAGTGTTACATAAAATGGGACAAAGGAAATATTATTTATAACAAGAAGTTGCTTATATAGAAATTAACAAAGTCATGTCTCTATGAGCCGATGTTAATATCTAAGCATCTGCAGCTTCAACATAGCTATTCTTCCTTCCGTGCCTCCATTCTCTTTTAGGATGTGCAAAAATCGAACCAAAAAATTGCTACTTCCTTCGTTTAGAAAGGAATGATCTAATTTGATTTGTCACGGAATTTCACAAAACATAAAAGACTTTTTAATCTTGTGGTTCTAAATTAAAATTACATCAAATTTATCAAAATATCTTTCAATTTTATTGCCTTAGACATACCATGTGGAACATTGAAATTGAGTGTTGCCAAGAAAGGAAAGGGATCAATCTTTTTGAAAAAAATTAAAAAAAATAGTAGGTCAATTTTTTTTCGAAATGAAGTGTTAATTCATTGCTATTGGGTTTAAGGTTTTGAATGATTTTATAAAAAAGAATTAGGGTAAAAAACTTCCCTATTCATTTTTAGAGAGGATATTACATGTTGGGCTCCACAATTATTATATACAACCAAATGTCTATAGTTTGTTTTCAAAAGTGTACATATGGACAAAAAAAAAAGATAAAAAATAAAATTTAAAAAAATGAAAACGTGTGAACCAAAAAATAGTGCAATTAATATAAATTGTGTAGATAGTGTCAGAAAAAGGGGGGGAAATGACAACAAGCAACCAACTGCATTTAATGTCCATGTACTTTTTCTCTCTCTTGCATTAAAAGAGTACACAGACTTTATAATTTTTTAAAGTCTCTCTCTTACATTAAAGTCTCTCTCTTTGATTATTTTTGTGAATATTTATTTCATACTATTATATTTATTTGGTACTAGTATTGGTGTAAGGATTGTTCGCGAAATGAAAAGTTTGGTAAAAATATATGTATCTTGTCAATTATATAATGTTAAGTTGGTCTCTAGGTTGGTGAAAATCTTAATTTTTATTGTGGGTATTTTTTGTTTCCCTTTGTGTTTTAAGTTTTTATTATTTGAGTAAAGCAAAGGCTGCTATGTATTTACTCGGGAAAGAAAAAGTTTGGTTAAAATATGTATGTTGCCAGATTTATCTGTGATATATTAGTGTAGACATTGATAAAGACCTTGATTTTTGTTGTGGGTAGTTTTTTTTTTTTGTGTGTCTTATAATTTTTTATTACTCTTTGGAATATTTGGTAACAAAGGTTGCTATGTTATATATTTGATAATAGTATTGGTATGAGAATTGTATACGAAAGAAAAATTTTGATTAAAATATATATCTTGCCAGATGTATGGTGTTACGATGGTATTTACATTGGTGAAAACATTGATTTTTATTGTTGGTACTTTTGGTTTCCTTTTAGCACTTAAGTACTTATTATTTTGGTGAATATTTGATAGCACAAATTGTTATGGTATTTATTTGGTAATAGTACCTGTATGAGGTTGGTTTGGGAAAGAAAACGTTTGGTTACAATATGCATGTAGCCAGATTTATAGTAATATATTGGTATAGACATTGGTAAAACCCTTGCTTTTTGTTGTGGATTTTTTTTTTTTTGTCTGTTTTAAATTTTGTCATTATATTTCTAAATATTTGATAGCAAGGTTGCTAAGTTATATATTTGGTAATAGTATTGGTATGATATATGATAACAATTAATTCGGTAACAGTATGTATGTTGGCAAAATTGTGGTGATTTAATGATAAGAAAAATACCACAAATGTAGGTAGCTACCCACGTGTACATTCATAGTGGGCATAAGAATACCATAATTACTAACCATGTACCAATTGTTCAACATTAAAAATACCTACACAACCCAAAAAAATCCTACAAAATATACCATAAGTAACCCAAATTTAGCAAACTATTCATTAGTAAAACACAATTGTCCAACATTTTAATAATTAATGAATGTCTAATCCTTTTTTCTAGAAACGTATTCCCATGATTTCGTCGGGGGAGTTCGTCTGCTAAACACCTTGCCGGTGATCTCATTTTCGGTCACAATACCTGCATCTATCTTTTTACGGTCATAGTCCCAAAGCAATGCTCCAATAAAAAAATCATCAACAGTTCACAACAAACTCATAACAATTCAAACAGTTTACAACAATATTATCTGCAAAAATCAATATTGAATTAACTCTAACGGATGATACCAAAGTTAATACCAACAAATTATCAACATGCTAATTGTAGAAGAAAATGCAAATGTCTTCATCATAAAACACATACTATACACAAAATAATATTCCCATAAAAACAAATCATTATAAGCAAAAAATTAGAAGATGCTTGCAAAAATTTTAAAATATAGAAATTAAAAATACCTTGGATTTAACTCCAAAGCTTTTACCCTCCTTGGTTAGACGAAGTCTTTTCAAAAGAGGTAGCTCATCTTCAAAATCACTGTCATGTGGGAGGTTAGATGTCTTCTCCTTCCCTTTCACAGATTTTAAAGGATGATTCATAGGCGATTTTGAAAGATGATTCATGATGTTTCCGACAGTGCCTACCAACCAACAAAGAAAGGAAAGAAAATATCAAGTTTCAACAATGGTGGCCACAACAAAGACGAAGACAAAGAAAAAATAAATAAGTGGGACTTCAAGAATTTTCAGCCATGGAAGAGGAAAAAGATGGAAAAATGTAATAAAGGGGTGAGAGAGAAGAAATTATTTTTTGAAAAAACAAAGCATAATTTTTATTTGATGTTGCTTCCAAAGATAAGAAAAATCAGAAAAGATGCATTGGTATTCAAAAAAGTGACAGTTTTTGACCCAAAATCGAGATAAAAAATTAAAATAGAAAATAAAATTTAAAAAAGTTAAAGATATGTACACTTTGGTAAATAAAAGTTCAAGTTTGTAAATATTATGTGAGCCATGTCAAAAATGTAATAAACACTCTTAAATAATTTTTTCTTGGAATTTTTTCAAAGAATTATTGGATTATCGATTTAGTTTTGATTTTTAATTACTGGACAAACAAATAACTGATTAAGACATTAGTAAACTATTTTACCCCTACATAAATATTAAATATTAATATTAGTACCTTACAGATTATCGTCTTTACCTTTTAGCCTTAGCTCACATTTTGTAGTGACTTTGAGTTCACAACTTCATATCATATAAAACCAAAAAATCTAAGGTAAAAACCCTATTCCTCTTCATTTCTCTTTGGTAAACTAGTATATAAAAGTGAGGCGGCGACAATGACGGCGACGGCCAAACTTGTGAATTGTGAGTAATTGCTATCGTTTTACCACACTAGATAGAAATCTTGCATTTATTACTTCTTTTTCCGCTTTATCTTTTTCTTTAATCCATATTTCTCCTCTTTTCGGTATCCAATTCCTCATAAGATCTGAATTCGCCAATAAATAGCTAGCGCATTCCACCTGAATCAAACACCCAATTGGGGTTAAATTTTATGAGCACTTTTTGTTGGTTAAATTGAAATCAAATCATTAATGATAGAAAGTCGATAAAAAAATATTTTATCAATTTGATTATTAATTTAACATTTTTAAAAATTATAAATCGATATTACATAAAATTGGACCGACCAACAAACCCCCTCCCGCTTTCTCTACTCACAAGTATATGCAGTAGATTGATCCAATTTTTCTACTAGTACAAATGAGAAGTTTTTGAAGGGTAAGTTCACAAAAGAAGAAAAAAAAATTGTTTGAGTTAAAAAGTGAAAAAGGTCAAACCTAGGTCTTTTTCTGTTGCAAATTGTATGGGAAAATTAGAGTTCCTTGCTGCTTCCTTGAATCGGGTTTCAGTACTGCTTTAGTTTGTTTTGATTCCTTTATTGGATCTCTTTTATTGGTTTGACTCAAAGAGAATATGCATGATGCTTCTTTCCTTTCTGGATTTTCAACCTTCCTTAATAGATGTTTGGTGCTTGCTTTCAGAATTGCTCCTTTGATTATTGACTAAGCTCATTTGTTTTTTGATTTCCTGCTAACACACATAAATCATCATTAAAATTATATTGACAATCATCTAAAGAGAGCATCGGCTCACCAGCTGGAGAAAGTAAACCTCAGCAGAAAGAAGCTATTTGTAGTGAGGATCAAAGGCATGTGGTGTCTGGGAACTTGAAAGGCGTCCATGCCATGAGGTCGTGAGGAGAGTTTCCTATGTAGTAGTGTTAATTCTAGCCTATCATTATTGCTTATATCTTCCGCTGAGCAAAGTAGCCAGGTCAAGTGGTTCGTTTGGGACCAGAAATGGTTTCCAAGTGTCGTCACGTCCAAGGTGTGAATAATACCAACAATTCACAACCTCTCCTTGTGGTTTGGAAAGTATAATTATACGCTGTCAATTACATCCAATTACCTACTGACTAAGTAATTTCATCGCTAACCAAACAGATTAGATGGTATAATTACACCCAACATCAAATCCAATTATCAAGATGACTTTCCAAATAGGCCGTTAAAGTACAGGTATTCCATTAAGTTGATGCATAATTTAATACCCCGAATATTATGAGGAGATTAAATTTATTAGGGACTAGCAAATGATTAAATTATATGAGCTTAGAATATTTATTGGTAAAAATATTTGTAAAAGAAAAGAGTATTGAGTAGGCTTTTCGTTAGCGAAATCTTTATTTGTTTATACATTATTGGTTACGTTTTCTAGTTAGAACACAGTTTATGTAATAGGCTCACTAAGGGTCTGCTTAGAAAGTTAATTGGTAATTGAAATTGGTGCAATTACTAGAACAAAATTATCATCCTAGTAATTACACAACCTAGTAATTATTATGTCCTGTTTATTTGTTACAATGTAATTACTAGTGCGTTCTTTGGTTGAACAAGTGTAATTACAAGGTTATTTTAAATTTTACATTTTAATTAAATTGATTGTAAAATTAAAAATACAAGTTTTATATAAACATGAAATGCTATGCTTGATAAAAATATAAATATTATACACATAATGTCATAGCAAAATTATTAAATATTTGACAAAAACGATATATCTAACTAAAAAATAAATTGCTTGTAATATAAAAATATCAAGTCTTATACAACTTACAAAAATGAAATAAAAAGTATAACATAAGTTTTAAATTTAAAATAAAAAACTTAGCATAATACTCTTAGGTCAAATTTCAACATATAACATACATAAATATAATTTAAAGAAAACATAAGTTTATAACTTTATTCAATAATAAATTTAACTTTAATGTAAAAATTAGAATACTAATAAAATCACACTAATGAAAAAAGTAAACATTAAATAAATAAAAAAGATAATGTGAAAAATTGCCTGGAATCACATGAAGTAGAGATTGAGAATGAGAAGAAAATGAAAAATAAATATTATAAAATAAAATTTATTTTTAAAAATTAAAATGATAAAAATAAAAAAGAATTTAGGATAATTAGAAATAAGAAAATAAATTAAAACAAAAAAATAAAAAATAGAAATAAAGGAAAGAGATTAAAAAGTAAACGGCTTGTAATTACATCATATAATTATCTGCCATTCACAGTCTCTCTTTGTGAATTGGAAAGTGTAATTACACATTATCAATTACACCCAATTACCTACACAACATAATTTACACCCGAATTACGCTAAATTCAATTATCGCTTTCCAAATGTCCCTCCACTTCAACTAATAGAGTGCTGCTACCACTTCATATCTATTCCACATGTCTAATGATATTGTGCATATTGTTCCTAAATTATCTCAGTGTCCATCAATATAAATAATAGGTGCAATAATAACAATATATTCAGTGCAATTTTACTAGTGGAATATAAAAAAGGTATAATTTATGTATACCTTACCACTATCTTATAGATATAGAGAAACTGTTTTCGAAAGATCCCGTCTCAAAAATAATATAAATAATAGTTAAATTAGTAAAATAATTACTTTCTCCATTTCAAAAATAGTGACTTGATTTGACTTAGCATAAAGTTTAAGAAAATAATTTTTTTAATCTTATAGTCTTAAAATATAGTTATGTTAAATATATAAAAATATTTTTTAATCTTATAATTTTAAATATATCATTTCAAAAGCTATAATTAAAAATTACCCAAAAAAAGGGGATTATTTTTTTAAAACAAACAAAAAAGAAAGAAGTCATACTTCTTAAAACAAAAGGAGTATTTTATTTATAATTTCGTCAGCATGATAGAAAATACTTACGTACAAGCTGCGGCAGAAAATGTCGCTGTCATTTTCCCTTTTTGTTCAATCATAATATCTCACTCCTTCGGTCCCATTTCTTATAGTATTTTTTAATTTGACACAATAAGAAAAAATAAGTTTTTTAGAATTTATAATAAAAAATAATTTTTAAATATTTATATGATTGAGAATATTTTATTAAGAGTAAACAAAAAAATTTAAAGTTAGACTATTTTCAATTAATATAAGATAATATTTTTTTGAAATGGATCAAAAAAAAAGAATGTCATGTAGCATAAGTCATAAATTACTACTTATTAAATTACTTTCTCCGTCTTATTTTAATTGAATTTGTGAAGTAATGCATACATATTTAAAAAACATGCAAACACAAAGTTTACACTTTACTCTTCACTATTGTCCTTTATAAAATCATAAATATATAATGTAATTTATCTCCTAGAAAATATAAAATTTTAATAAATAAAAGGACAAATATGAAAAAAGTTTCAAATGTTCATCTTGAACTTTGAATAATTCAACTAGTTTGATCCTAAAAAAAAATTAAAAATTTAATTAATTTAATATGGAAGAAGTACTTCTTAGGTGGCTTTTGCTTCAAAGTTTTCCACAAAGTGGAAACATAGTTTTGCATTAGTCTCTGTGTCCTCAGTTGCAACAATGTTTTGCCTGCCAATGAAAAGCATAATAGAACCACAAATCCACAATTAATAAATAAATTATCTTTCTTAGTCTATTTTTACTTGTCCTCTTCATTATTTTTAGATATTTAATAATATTTGTTTACTTTATGAAATTAAGATATAACTTTATACTTAATTTTTAATTTATCTTTATCTTTAATTATAATTATTTTTTTATTATATTTTTTAAAATATTATATTTATTATATTGAAAGAGTAATTTGTACTCCATTATTTATTACTTTTTGAGCCCTTTGATAAATTAATAGGAGACGAGTAAAGCTAACCTAAGGAATAATATATACTACTGGTAGAAAGGCCTCCTTAGGTTCAAATTTAACTTTCTGCAGTCTTGAGGTAACTTTTTTCCCCCCCTTGCTTCATTCTCTATCTCTACTCACAAATAGTCTCTAACTATCAGCTAGTTCTTCCTGGAAACAGCCTCTAAAGGTCTGCGTACATTTTACCCTTCCAGACCCCACTTGTGGGATTACACTGGATATGTTGTTGTTGTTGTAGTATCAGCTAGTTCTTATATGATAAAATCATAAGGAAATTGAGTATGCAGTAGATTAATCCAACTGTTTGTCTACTATACTTGCATAAGGAAATGTTTATGAAGCATTGAGTTAGAATGTGAAAAGGGTAAACCACTTTTTTTTTCTTGCAAATTTTATGTGAAAAAGGTGTTTGGACTTTATTAGAAAGATTATGATCCTTGCTTCAAGATTGAAAAGTTTTGCTTTGCTAGGGTTTCTGTTTTGTTACATTTAGATTTGATGAATGGCAGTATTATAATATTCTTGTCTTCTTTGCCGATTTCATGTTAATACGTTCTAACGTTGAAATTTATCCTGTGATAAACATTTTCTTTGAGCCCATTTGAAATTTTCTGTTTTAGATGAAGTTTGGAACTATTGTTTTCTTGTGGATTACCTTTACTTCTTTTGCATTATATGAAATTCTATAACTTAGTCTCATGATTTTTTATTTTTTTTTTTGCATAGAGGTATATCTGAACCTACTTTGAAAAATTTTCTGATTCTTGGTTGAAGTTTGGAACTTTCTGGTTTACTGGGGATTCTGTATTGACTTAGATGGAATCTCATATCTTGTAAGGTGGTCATGTGTTTTTAGTTTTATGTTTTATACTAGGTATAACACGGATCAAAGGCTATTTTTCTTGAGATAACCTACAGAGATGTTTTTATTTTTTGAGAAAAGTATTGAAAACATCGCTGAACTTGACACAAAGTACTTTTTTCCTTTTCTGGGATTTCTGTCTTGATACTTTTGCAGGTGATGTACTCTGTTGTTTAAATTGCTTGTTTCTTTGCAAATCTCATGGTTTAAAAACACAATAGCTAAGTTTCCCATTAAACTTGTCATGTGATAAACTTATTCTTTTGAGCCCATTTTGAAATTTTCTGATTAACTATAGTTCAAAACTTCTGCTTTCGAGGGCATAATACTATCTTGACCCTTTTGCATTTGATGAAAGTTTCCTTCTTTGCTAATATAATGTTTTGAAGAAGAAATATCTAATATTCTCGAAAAATTTCTGATTCTTGGATAAATTTCTAAACTTTTTCAATTTGTTAGGAATTCCGACCCTATTTGGATTTGATGAAATCCTGTCTTATAACCTGCTTAGGTGGGTTCACATTTAGATAATGTTTTTTCTTCTTACAGGTGCTTTAGATTCCTATCCTTTGTCCAGAATTTGGTTCGTTTCGGCATCATGAAGCTTGAGATTTATTTGCTAAAAGGAAACAAATGCTTTTATTG
>JAPFFP010044085.1:0-12695 GCA_026153255.1 Solanum medicagineum
TAACTGTAGAAACATCTTTGTTCCTCAATCTCTTCACTTGTCTATCCAAGATCTCTACTGGAACTTCTTCATATGTCAAGTTGTCTTCAATTATCCCCAAAACATTAAGAGGCACAATAGCATTAGGATCACCTACACACTTCCTCAACATCGACACATGAAAGACTAGATGAACCAATTCCACTTCTCTAGCAAATCCAACTCGTAGGACACCTTACCAATCCTTCTCATCACTCTATAAGGACCTACATATCTAGTTCTTAACTTTCCCTTCTTACTAAAACGAACCACACCCTTCATGGGTGACACCTTCAAGTAAACCCAATCACCAACCTTGAATTCAAGATCCCTTCTCCTCACATCGGCATAAGACTTTTGGCAACTTTGGGCTGTTTTCAACCTTTTTCTAATCATCCTTACCTTCTCCATAGCATGCATAACCAGATCCGGACCCAATAATGCCACCTCTCTGACCTTAAACCACCTAACTAGTGATCTGCAATGTCTACCATAGAGAGACTCATAAGAAGCCATACCATTACTAGAATGATAGCTATTGTTATATGCAAACTCAATAAATGAAAGATGATCATCCCAACTACCCTTAAGCTCCAATACACAATCCCTAAGCATGTCCTCAGGTGTTTGGATAGTTCTTTCGGCTTGGCCATCTGTTTGAGGGTGAAAGGCCGTACTAAGCTTTACCTTGGTACCAAGACCTCTTTGGAAGAACCTCCAAAAGTGTGAAGTAAATTGTGCACCATTATACGATATTATGGTTAAAGGAACCCCATGAAACCTCACCAAGTCATGAATGTACAATCTAGCATAATCTTCAGCCCCATATGTAGTCTTAACCAGTAGAAAGTGAGCCGATTTTGTCTTTTTATAAACCTTAACCCATATGGAATCAAAACCCTTTCTAGTCTTGGGAAACCCAACCACAAAATCCATATTAATCTCTTCCCACTTCCAAGTAGGAATCATTATGTCTTGGGTTAGGCCACCTAGGCTTTGATGTTCAACTTTGAATTGTTGGCAACTATGCCAACCGGAAACAAATTTGGCAATGTCCCTCTCCATACCTCCCCACCAATACACCTGTCTCAAATCCCTATACATCTTAATAGACTCGGGGTGAATAGAGTAACAAGAACCATGAACCTCATCAAGAATATTTTCCTTCAATCTATCAACACAAGGCACACACAACCTACCTCGGTACCTAAGGGCACCATCTCCCCCTTGGGAGAAAACCTCCACCTTACCATCTTTTACCAATGCCTTCAATTCCAACAAAGCAGGGTCAAGATCTTGCTTAGCATTCACATCCTCAACCAATGAAGATTTAGAACCATCAACAACAATAACACCACCATTATCAATCTCTTCTAACCTAATCCCCAATCTAGCCAACCGATGGACCTCCTTTGCCACCTTTGTGTCACCATCATCAACATGAGCTAGGCTACCCATCAACACCTTACTCAAAGCATCCGCCACTACATCAGCCTTACCGGTATGATAGCGTACACTCATATCATAATCCTTAAGAACTTCTAACCACCTTCTTTGCCTCAAGTAGAGATCTTTTTGGGTGAAGACACATTGGAGGCTCTTATGATCGGTGAACACATCAACATGCACCCCATACAAGTAGTGATGCCAAATTTTCAAAGCAAAGACCACGACAGCTAACTCAAGATCATGGGTAGGATAGTTCTTTTCAAGCACTTTGAGTTGCCTAGAAGCATAGGCTATGACCTTACCATTGTGAATTAGAACACAACCCAAACCAACTCTAGAAGCATCACAATACATCACAAACCCCTCTAGCCCTTCCGATAGTGACAATATAGGAGTGGACACAAGCTTATATTTCAAGATTTGGAAGCTTTTTTCACACTCATCAGTCAACACAAACTTAGCCTTCTTTTGGGTTAATTTTTTCATGGAGAGAAGCAATAGAAGAGAACCCATTCACAAATCTTTGGTAGTAACCCGCTAAGCCCAAGAAGCTCCTAATATCCGAATGGTCTAGCTAATTTCTAATCACATCCGTCTTTTTAGAATCCACCTTAAGACCATCCCTGACACCACATGATCTAGAAAGGCAACTTCTTTCAACCAAAATTCACACTTCTCATATTTAGCATACAATTTCTCTTCCCCCAATCTTTGCAACACTACCCTCAAATGACCCATAAGCTTCTCCCTCACTATGTTAATAGATCAAAATATCATCAGTGAAGACAACAACAAATGAATCAAGGTAGGGTTTGAAGACCCTATTCATAAGATCCGTGAAGATAGCCGGTGCATTGATCAACCCAAAGGACATCACAACAAATCAAAATGCCCATGCCTAAACCGGAAGGTTGTCTGAACAATATCACATTCCCTCGCCTTCACTTGATGATACCCGGACCGAAGATCAATCTTAGAGAAGTGGCTAGCCCCTTGCAATTGGTCAAACAAATCATCAATTCTTGGAAGAGGATACTTATTCTTGATAGTGATTCTATTAAGTTGCCGGTAGCCAATACACATTGGAAGAGACTCATCCTTCTTCTTCACAAACAATACCGGTGCACCCCAAGGTGATTGGCTAGGCCTAACAAAACCCTTTTTTGACAAATCTCTTAATTGCTCCTTCAAATCCTTTAACTCCGCTGGGGCCATATGGTAAGGGGGAATAGAAATGGGTTGAATATCGGGGAGGAGGTCTATACCAAAATTTATCTCCTTTTCGGGAGGAATACCGGGTAGGTCATTTGGAAATACATCAAGAAGCTCATTTACAACCAGAAACGACTCTATAGGAATGACCTTGGACTCCACATCCCTATCACTGATAAGATGATAAGGACACCCCTTGGAGATCAACTTACGAGCTTTAATGCAAAAGATGAATCTACCCTTGACTACCTCATCATGACTCTCCCACTCAAGGATGGGTTCATTTGGAAATTGGAGCTTGACCCTACGAGTTCTACAATCAATAGAGGCATGGTATGCATCCAACCAATCCATCCCAAGAATGACATCAAAATTAACCTTGTCCAACTCAACAAGATCACAAGGCAATATTTTATGCAAGATTCAAATAGGACAATTTCTATAGACCTTCCTAGTAACAATAGATGCACCAAGAGTAGTAGACACCTCACGTGACTCACACGATAATTCGGGCTCAACATGAAATATTTTAGCAACAAAGGGGGTAACAAAAGAAAGAGTGGCACCAAAATCAATCAATGCATACGTATCAAAAGCAAAGACTTTTAACATACCGGTAACAACATCGAGCACCTCATCAACCCCTTGCCTCCCCTCTAAAGCATAAAACTGATTGTCCCTTGAGGCACCATCTTTTCAGCCATCTCTCCCAAAAGGAACTGCATTAGCACCTTGTTGATGAACCTCCTCACCCTTGTTGCGGTTTCGAGGGCAATCTAACATCTTATGCCCAACTTCCCCATACCCATAACACGCATTAGTATCCCTCAAGCATGGGTCACTATGACCCTTACCACATTTCGGATACCCACCATTAGGAACCACTCTCCTAACACCTTGGGCTCTTGGAAAATCATTAGCAACCCTCGTATGGAATGCAGGAGAATACCTTTGGCCTTGATGGAACCG
Organism: Solanum medicagineum; assembly: GCA_026153255.1. Lineage (NCBI taxonomy): Eukaryota > Viridiplantae > Streptophyta > Magnoliopsida > Solanales > Solanaceae > Solanum > Solanum medicagineum. Next base: position 3,649 of record JAPFFP010044085.1, read on the forward strand.
GCCACCCTTTGGACTATGGAACTTTCCCTCAAAATGGGCCCTCTTGGACTCATGACCCCTTCTCTTCCTCAACTTCTCCTCCCCCATTTGTTCGGTATATGCCATCAAATGGGACAAATCCATGTCACTAATCAACATAGTGGACCGACATTCCTCACTTACCAAGTCAAAAACACCCATCACAAATTTATTCATCCTAGACCTTGAGTCGGCTACCAAGTGTGGAGCATATTTTAAAAGTCGGTTGAACTTAAGAGTATACTCCCTCACACTCATAGGCCCTTGTCTCAAAATCATAAATTCCACTAATTTGGCTTCCCTAAGCTCAAGAGGGAAGAACCAATTAAGGAAGGCCGCCTTGAACTTCTCCCAAAGTACCACATTGTTGACCGCCTTCTCCTCTTTCCATTGGTTGTGCCATATTTGTACTACCCCTTTGAGGTGGTAGGCCGCCAACTCCGCCTTATCCTCCGATCTCACACCCATGATAGCCAAAATCTTGTAAACCTCATCAATGAATTTTTCAGGGCCCTCATTCAACTTTGACCCATAATATTCTGGGGGATTAATCCTCATGAAATCTCTCACCCAAGAAGCTGGTGTAGGAGCATAAGGGGCTTGGACCCCTTGGTTGTCTTGGTTAGCCACAACTTGTGCAAGCAAAGCGAGAGCATTCCGAAGCTCACTATGAGTCAGTTGTTCCTCGGGTGTGCGGGCTCTTCTTCCTCTTCTATTAGGCCAGATCTAGCATAGCAAAGGAAAATCATTATGGGGAAAACCTTACCTCAACTTCTATAGCACGACTAGTGTAAGAAGAAGAGAAACATTTCCTAAATGCCTCATAACCTCTAGCTCAAAGTTGTGGTGCACAACACAATCATTAACAAGACTCTAATCAACGCGGTGTGTTGGACGCCAAGGACCTAACAACCTAGTGCTCACGATCCAAGCCTAGAACCTAGATGTGACACGACAAATGGGGAGCCCAAAGGGACCCCAGCAAGCCTCTTAACATAAAGAAGAGTATAAATAAGACAAAGGAGTATTCATAATTTCATTTTTGGATCATAAATAATCGCCAACAAGAATTTGATTCTTTTTACGTACTTGATATCAATAAATTTGGGAATCCAAAAATTCATTTCCGCCAATTGAACCTTCTCGAACTGTTTCTTTTTAAGAACCAAAAAGATTTGTGCCAAATTAACAGATTCTAAAAAGAACAAAAGTCCTTGGACACTAATGGATCTTGAAGGACAATTTCTGCATCTCTCTAACCAAATTCGCCTACATTAGGATTACTCATTAATAGTTGATCAAATTTGATGGATTCACACATCTTGGTCGAAAATTCATGCTAAAAAATTCAATGTAAAACCATCAATAGATACTTGGTAACACCCTCAAGTAATATACATCAAATCTCACAATAGATTTTAGATTCATAGCTCAAAACATGCTAAAACTACCATAATTTTATAAAATCCCATTGTAGTGTGCAGTGAAATTGATAATAGATAAGACCCATGAGTAAATCAACTTTAAATCATACAATTTTAGGTAAAAGAGACTTGGGTATCTTGTGTGAAAGGAACCTATGAAAGGAACCCACATACCTTGACTTTGGAGAATCCTTGAAGAAGATTGGAGATGGAGACCTGAATCTTGAATGAGAACCTTAAGATCCGGATGAGTTTTTGAGACTTGAAATTTGAAGATGAAATATGAAATATTGTCTAAGTGTTTGAGAAGGTATTTGAGAATGCCTTGAATGATATGAGGGTGCAATAGCGCTAAGTATAGGCATTTTCATGCATGGGAAAACTTAGGCCCAAGACCCAAAGGCCTTGGACCAATATAGAAGACCGTCCACAAAAATACACAGAATCTGGAAATCGCATTTTTGCGATTTTCAAATTTTGTTACGGTTGCTCTTAAATCAGGGTTAGACCCATTTTATACTCAATTTGACCCCCTGAAAAAGAATATAAAGTAGGATTTTTGATATTAGTCACAAATTTTGAGATATATAGAAATTACGATTCTGGGCACTCCAAGGCACATTTCGGGCACTTTTTGGGGTCGTTTCATAGATATATCAGAGGAGACTATCTGTCATGTACTTTTTGGTCTTGAGTACCATGCCTGCAGGTCTACAACAGAGTTTGATCACAGGTTGGGGATGGCTCGGAACTCATTGATTATGAAGGATCCTGAGCATAAGACCTCACTTTTGAGATGGGCGGTCAGTTATATTGCGGAGTAGGGTCCAAAGCCTGCTTGGATCACCACCCATAGGGAGCCCAATGTCAAGGCTTCGCTCTCTTTGCTCGCTAAATTTTTGTGGGTGGTTGTTGGATCCTGCATCCAGCCTACTCTAGTAGATAATACTTTGAAACCAGATCATGCGATATTGGTTACTAGCATCTTGGCCGGCTTGGACATTGATTAGGACTGACTCATAGCGGAGTAGATTTATGAGTCAACACTTAAGAGGGCCATCTCCATCCTATTCCTAGTTTTGGTCTACAAACTTTGTTTAGAGTTTTGCACCAATTGGACTAGCTAGTTGAAGGACAACATACGTTGGAGCCCATCCTGATAAAGGCTGATGAGGACGTAGTGGCAACTAGCGAGCACAGCCTCCACCACCACCACAGATATTCGCCTCGAAGCCACCACCTGAGAGTTCGACGATTGCCACTACTACTACTGTTGCTACTACTACTGATGAGAGACCCCAACAGGCTGAGGTATTCAATATTGAGAGGGGTCCTACTACAACTACTCCGGCACTAGATGCCACCACTTCTCAGCATTCTACACATGACATGGTTTGTGTGTCCAGTGTTTCTATTCAAGCTATGGTGCAGCAATTATCATATACTGAGGCCTAGTTATCTCAACTTATCTAGCAGCTCAGGCCATGGGTTCGGCAAGCGATTGCAGATTCAGAGGAGCAGAGATAGGGCATTCACCATCTCTACTATTCAGGAGCATGTTTCTAAAGTGGACGTCTGCATCAATGCTTTTGAGGAGAGGGTTTAGAAAGGTTAGCCGAGGCCCAACCTTCAGATTTGTCAGCCGTACGTCAGGAGATCAAGAAGCTTAGGGCTGACATGACATCATCACTTGCTGCGCCTGTGACACTACTAGAGACTATATCTCCAGCACCACTGTTTGATTTATTTACCTTTGTGGAGCCTACACAACCTTCCTTGGGGGAGCGCCCTTGCATAGATAAGGACCCTGTTGAGAAGAATGTACGTGTAAGATACTCCGAGGATGATGATAAGGATGAGGAGGATGATCTTGGGTTGGCCTTAAGGATATTAAGGGATGATGAGGAGTTGAGGATAGCTTATGAGCATGATTATTTGAAGGGTATTGGCCCCTCCAGACAGAGTACAATAGTTAGGAGACTACCTCGCAGGAGGGGGATGGCCAGACTCAGCCACAAACTGGAGCTTAGGAGCTGAGGTATGTTTTTGACCCCTACTTATTCTATTTTAGCTTGATTGGGTGCATTGGGGAGAATGCCAAATTTTTTCGATGGGGTGTGGGTAGTTATGGGCCTTAGTGAAGTCTGAATAGCTTATGATCTATAATTACACCAAATTTTGATCTCGAGATTTTTTTGCATGTGTTTTTTTCCTCATGGATATTTAATTTTTGTTGAACCGACACATTTAGGATGTTTATATAATATTTGTAGAATATAGTACTAATACTTATGGCATATAGTATATTTTACGTTATGTGTTGAAAATTGGTACCCACAAAAAATTTTGATTAATAGTTAAATGGCAACCATGCATATTTGGGTGTTTGGAAATATCTGTTCTGATATGTGAGGATAATTGAGATATGAAGCATGATCTATGAGTTTCTTGTTGATAATGTGTGCAATGCCATGTGAGTGTGAGCTTTTTTGCTAGATTGGTGCATTTTGTGCTAATTCGAAACTTTCCCTGATACTCTAAGTTAGATTCTAGCTTAAATAGTTTGGGAAAGGATCTTAGGCCTTTGTTCTTTAATTAGCCCATTTTAGCCTAAAAATGACTAACCTAATGAAGTTTTATCCCTTCTTCCAAATATTTGAGCCTTACATGTACCAATTCTTTCAAAAACACCTAATTAGCCTAACCTTGTCTAGTGTAAAACCTTGAAATTGGCCTTGGTCTGTGCTTGAGCATTGTGAACCTTGGTTGAGGCAAAAAGCCTAAGTTAAGGGTGGCTACCAAAAGTGGCCCTAGTTTGGGAGTTAGATATTATGTACGTCAATACAGGCTAAAATCCTAAATTGAGGGTGGCTGGTGTAGGCGAAAAATGACAAAAATAAGCTGGGGAGTTAGGAATGAGGAGAAAAAGAATGAAATCATGTACCGCATGTGAGAAAAAGAGAAAAATGCCTTGCATTGAGCACAAAAAGCAAAATGAAGTGTAAAAATGAGGCAAAAGCTGAAAAATGAGAAAAAATACCCGAAAAAGCTTGAATGTGGAAAAAGGGAGGATAAGGTGAAAATATTAGAGTTGGTAAGGTCAAAGTGATGAAAATTTAGTTCAAGGATGGCTTTTAGTCACTATTTTTCCGAAATTCCATACCAAAGCCCTTGAGCCTATATTACAAGACTATAAAGTCCTAAAGTGATCCTAGTCCAGTTGGTTGAAAATCTGATTCATGAGTATAGGGGCAAACCTATGGTATTAATCACTATTCATGAACATCCTTTATGAGAGTGAGTGCTTTTGCACAGTCACAAAGCTAAATTTGAAATCATCATTGAGTGTCAAAAATGGGACTTCTTTCTGTGAGGGCACTTGCATTGCATTGTTAGCATTTGACTTGTTAAGTGATTGTGGATTGTTGATATTCCCTTGCTTGTCATAGTTGTGTTGTTAAATGCACCATGTGTTTTGATTTGCTAAATAGCTATCTCATCTTGTTTTGCAAAGTTGGTGTGGGTACCTGAGTTTGAATTGTATGTGATATATGCCATTGAGTTGAGGTCTGTGAGTTGCTATATTGTTTATATAGATTAAGTATTCGCTTGAGGACAAGCAACAATTTTAAGTTGAGGGTGTTGATATGCTGTCAAAATACATCACATTTGATGCTTAAAACTTAAGATTTTGTGTGTTCTCAATGCGACATTTGTAATTTTTATGCATTTTTGGTGTTTAATTTGCAGAAAAACAGGTTGGCATGATTTTTGGGGCAAAATTGCAGATTGTTATGCTTTTTGATTGTTTATGTGACCTTTTACGAGTCGTAGACTATTATGGGTTTTATGAAGATTTTCAATGAAAGATGAGATCTGCAGTTCAGCTATACGAGACTTCTATAAGAGTCATAGATCACTCTATGAGTCATATAGAGTGATTTCGTGAAGAATTTTGGTGAAGGACCAGTTGATGCAAATGAAATCTACGAGAGTGCAACATGAGTCGTGAATCAGTCTATGACTCATAAAGTGGATTTGTAGCAGTGAAGTCCAAAATGTCAAGAGCTGAATAAGATACCCCGATTACGACTCGTAAATGCCAGTCATAGAAAGTCGCAAACCAATTTTTTTATTTTTTAAGGTCTTGTTTGTAAATACTCTAAATATTAATTTTAGGTCATTATTTAGGGGAATACAGTAGAGGACGTCATTAGAAAGTACTTTTAGGGTTTTGTACTTGGAGACTCAATATTGGAGAGGAGAATACACTTGTTGATTCATTGTATTTTCAATTCTTATGATTCTCAATATATTTTGAATTTTCTTGTTCTTCAACTCAATTGGGTAAGTGATTAATTATGTTTTCTCAGTTCATAGTTTCTTCATCTACCCATATCATGAATACCTAAATCCACAACTTTTGACGTTGTAGGAACTATGAAGATCTAACCAAAAAAACCTGGATAATTTTCAATTTTAGGAATAGGTATTTGTATGTATTAATTGATTCTCTTGGTTTTGTATGTTTTCTAGTGGTGGCCAACATTGAAACTTGCCTAGTGTTACCTTTCTCATTCAGGTTGTAATGAATAGAAAAGAGATTGATTAACAGGATTCTATGATGCTCTCATCTAATCAACCGAACTAGACCACAGAAAGGTTTACTGGACTATGGGTAATGGTTAGTATTGCACACTATGGAGATGGGCCAAGTAACATAGTGAAATTCGCCTCTCAATTTTGACCAAAATGCTTGGCGAACTTAAACTACCGTCCTGCATGCTATACTCTAGTTGAGAATTGGGTTATCCGTGGATATTGAGTTGGTGAATCATGGGGAACACAATACCAAGTTGCTCTCCATTATTGATTGTCTCTTGTTATAATTAGTTTGGTTTAATTACTAACCAATTATTGCAAACCCCCTTTTAAGGAATTGAGTTGTTAATTACTTTAATTGCGTATTGGTGAATACTTTGTTAATCTCCATATTCTCTGTGAGATTCGACCGTAACCTTGGTTTGGTTTTATATTTGACAACAACTTCTTTTTACTCCAAAAGAGAGGTACAACTTGGGTGTGATCACAATCCCAGCCTACCTAATGTTGAATGGCTCCAACACCAAAGGTTCTTCCTCCCTTTCCTTAAAAGCTGAAAAAGAAGGAGGTTGAGTGGTTCCAAAATTTTATCAGGTTGGTGAAACAGGTAAAAATTAACTTACCTTTTATTGATTTTTCATAGGGGATCCCAAAGTATGCTAAATATGTGAAGGACATGGTGGCTAACAAGAATAGGTTGGTTGAGTTCGAGACTTTTGCACTCACTGAAGAGTGTAGCAACAGTATCTTAAAAAAAAACTATGTTGCCAACTAAATTAAAGGATGTTGGAAGTTTCACTAATCAAGTTGTGAGTTGGAAATTGTTTAAAATGCCAGGGGCTATGTGATTTGGGTGTGAATATCAATCTCATGCCCATTTCTATGTTTTGAAAGTCGAGTCTTGGAGATCCTGAGCCCACCACCATTTTGTTACAGCTGGCAGATCATTCGGTGGCAAGACCGGATGACATTATAGAGGATGGTTTAGTCAAAGTAGGGTCCCTCATATTCCCCGTGGACTTTGTCATCGTAGACTTTGAATTGATCCAAAGGTTCCGTTCATTTTGCGACGCCCATTCGTAGCAAAAAGAGGGGCATTAATAGATCTTACAATAGGGCAGCTAACTATGCACGCTCATGATAAGTGTGAAAGTCTTCGACGTCTACTAAGCTTTGAAGTTGCCTGCTGCATATAAGGATTTGACAACTGTCACAGTGTTAGATACAGAGGCCGCAGTTAGTTAGGTCAAGATCAATGATCCTCTAGCCAAGGTGTTGTTGAATCAAGGGCTAGTGGATGACCTTGAAGCAAGAGAAATTGAAAGTGTGCTGAATAATCATAATGTTGGTATGCTAAAGAAAGTGGCTAAGCCTTTAACTAGAGTATTGGGACCACCACCCAAGCCTTCCGTCGAAGAATCCCCTCAACTAGACTTGAAGTCGTTGCTACCACATCTCGGTTATGTTTTCCCTCGTGAAAATAACACTTTAGCGATAATCTTGTTTGCTTTATTATCTACAACTTGGGTGGAGGTAGCTGTTGTGGTGCTGCAAAGGAGGAAATGAACTATGGGTTGGAAAATATCATACATTTACGGCATTAACCCATCCTTATATATGTATACACTCTTCATGGAGGAGGGCCACGAGGAAGTAGCCTAACCACAATGAAGGTTGAACCCCATTATGAAATAACTGGTGAAAAAGGAGGTGATTAAGTGGCTGGATGCGGACATCATCTTTCTAATCCAGATAGCAAGTAGGTAAGCCCAGTACAATGTGTCCCCAAGAAAGTGGGAATGAATATTGCTAGAAATGAGAAAAATGAGCTCCTTCCAACCAGAATAGGGACAAGAAGGAGAATATGTATGTACTACATAAAGTTGAATGATGCCACCTAGAAAAATCACTATCAAGTTTCTTTCATTGATCAGATGCTGGATAGGCTAGTAGAGCAAGAATACTATTGTTTCTTAGATGGGTGCTCGGGTTATAATCATGAAACGACCCCAAGAAGCACCCGAAAGTGTGCCTCGGAATACCTAGAATTTTAAATTCCATATATCTCAGAATTCATGCACGATATCGAAGATCCAACTTCACATTCTTGTTCAGGGGGTCAAAATTAGGGGAGAAAGGGTCTAACCCCAATTTAAGAGCAAAAGATTAGCAATTACATTTTTTCAAGTGACAAATTCCACTGAGCATTCTGTGCTCTTGGCGTGACGTGCCAAGGGCGCGCAGATGAAGAGTATTTGTCTTCGCATCCTCTCTGTGATGTAGAGAGGTGTATTTTTCTGTGTAGTGATTTTCTGTGCGTCAAAGATTTTTAAGTTTTGGCCCTAAGTGTTTCGAAATGTATTTTTACCTATACTTAGCCTTATTTCACCCTCATTTCATCCTAAACATTTCCGAATACTCACTCAAACACTTAGCCATATTTTCACTCCCTAAATTTTCAAGTCTCAAACCCTCATCCAGAACTAAGGTTTTCCTTCAAGGTTCTTCTTCAAGCTTCAAGTCTCCATCTCCAATTTTCACCAAGTGCATCTCCAAGCTAAGGTATGTGGGTTTCTTTCATGGTTCCTTTCACCAATGATACCCAAGCCTCCTTTTACTCAAATTGCATAATTTGAAGTTTCTTTACAAATGGGTCTTGCTTCTTATGAAATTCACTGCACACTATATTAATGCTATGTGAAATTATGACTATTGTGCTATGTTTTGAGCTATAAATCTTTGATCTATTGTTAGACTTGAGGAGGGATTTTGATGTATGTTGCTTAAAGGTATGGGAAGGTGTTTATTGATGGTTTTACAATGGATTTTCTTGCATAATTTTACCTCTATATTTCATGGTTTTATACTAGCATTACATACCCTCTAAGTGTTTGATGAAATGTCAATATGTGGTTTCTTGAGGCGTTGAAGGTCCCAAGCATGAGATATGATATGATTGACTATATGATAATAAAATGAGCTTATGTATATGATATACTCTAT
>JAPFFP010044086.1:0-12694 GCA_026153255.1 Solanum medicagineum
CTATTCTAAAGCATGCTAAAGGTACAAATCCCATGTGACAAGCATAGTAAGCGTATAGTATAGGTTGGTTCTCCCGGTCCTTATTGCAACGGGTGCCAGTCCGCCCTAACGGGACTTGGGGCGTGACAAACACATCAATCGAATCCTGTCATCTACTTTCCTTTTCCTATTTGTCACTACCTCGGTCAGGCTAGTGATAGTAGGTGGGTTTTGGTGTTGGCCACCACCAAGCTACAATCATAATGAAGGGAAATAGACAATACATGTAAACCCCACTTGTAGAAATGCAATAAGCCTTGATTGTTTCAAATTAACTACCCATGATTCCCACAACCCCAAGTTGCGGGTGCTTAGCTACTCATGGCTAAGGCAAAACAAGCAAAAATGCAAATAAATGACATAGTTCAAAGTTTTACCAAAGACAATGAAGATTGTAGACACCACAAGTTGTAAACTTAAAAGCTTGATTAATCAACAATGAGTACAAAGAAAGATTTGCAATCCCGAAAATGGTTTTCCAAGAGAAAATAATAAAGTAACCTAAAACTCTAAAACATACTTGAGAGAATATTCGAAGGCAAATTCTATCCTAAAAAATCTGGAATCTCCTTCTAAAAAACGAACTAAATGTATTTATAGTGTTTACAAATAAACCCTAAAATTAACACAGAAAAGACAGCTGGCAACTGGTACGCCTTCCAAATACGACTTGTAAGGTGACCTATGAGTCGAAGTTGGGGTCTCTTATCAAGTTTTTGGCATCTTGGACTGAGCTAGTACAACCCACAGGTATGACTCATTTCTTGAGCTACGACTCGTATGTTCCTCTCGTAGTCTTGGCATTCATTTTTGGTCCAACATTTTGGCTCTCTGATTTCCTACTACGAATCCACCTATACGATTCATGGTGAGAACTATGACTCGTTGGATGGCCTCGTAGGGGTAACATCTACTTAGCAGATTTCTGAATTTTTAATCTCTGATTCTTGCTATGATACACCCTATCACGTGTAGCTTAGGCTACGACTCGTATGTGAGATCGTATGTCCTATGATTCAGCAAGATCTGTAACTTTTCTTCAAAAATTATGCCAGCCTAACTTTTCTGCAAAAAGAACACAAAACACATATAAATCATAATAAGTCATATTAAGAACTCACAAAATCCCTTGTTTTAGTGATCAAATGTGTTTTATTTTGATAGCATATCACCAAACAAGCCTCTTAGCGTATCAATCACACATCCTTGGTCGCGGAAGCAAAGTTGACAACAACAAGAAATATAATAAAAAGGGAAATGGAACTAAGGGAGATGTTTTAATAAATGATGAAATATCTTCTGGGGATTGCTGAACCAAGGATCTTGGTCCTGAATTGTAAGCTCGGGAAGAATTCAATCACGACAGGGTGCCTGGTGATCAGCTTAGTCATCAGGATTTCTCTTGATGGAGTACTGAAGTTCTGGAAGTAAAAAATCCAGTGATCGTCGGGTAGGACTACTGGGTTGAGGATGGATGATGCAGCCCCTATATCCATAAATGCGATTACGTGCACCAACTTATCCCATTTGGATAAGAAAATAGCCAGCTGAACGTGAGGGGTGTCAACCTCTTTATTCTTTACTAGTTTGGATATCTGGTAGATATTGTGGCTGGATTCATTAGTGGTGTTGCTATCCTCCCATGCTACTTCATACACTTCAAGGGAGAAGAGTGTTCCGCATGTTGGTTCATCCTCTAGTACATCATAATATTCCAACAACACCTCTTTCATAGAGTGGAGCGGGGGCCAAGACACTCTCCGAGCTCACCCTCATAATAACAAGTGTTGCACAAAATAAAGCCTCAAATAGCAAGAGTCATACATAGTGTCCTCGAACTTGAGGACTCACCAAAGCTTATCTCCAAAGTATCAACTTGCCACATGGAGGAGGATGACCAATAGGTGCTCCGGTCCCTACATGGTAATCTAATGTTTGCATACAGTATGTGTTAGTACATTCAAATGTACTGAGTATGTAGGATGCAATGCAACAAGAGATAAGCCAATAGAGTCAGAAGGCATAGATAAGGCAGATCCCAATATGGCATGCATGGTTCATGCTTAAAGTAAAACATGCTTGTAAATCATTCAATTTGTATCGAACATAATACATGTGTCGAAAGAGACCCTGATCGATAAAAGTAAGACCAAGAAAGCTACAACTTGGAATGTTGATGATTAGCCCTCATCAGTAAAGAGGTAGTCTACATGCCAAGGTAAACCATACTTCACCTTACGGGAGCCCGTCCCATTTCAAAGAACTAAACCCCCTTACGGGAACCCGTCCCATTCCAGGGTGGATTTCTTGATAAATGCACTATATGGATCCACTAGTATAGCAAGGGTAAAGTATAATCCTATGTTGCCACATAGTTTGAGGAAACGAGTATGGACCCTTGAAGATAGTCCATGCCGACATCCAATCCATCAGTGCTAAGTAAAATCCAACTGAATACGTGAAATAATCATAACTTTAATAACTTGTAACAAACATGGAAACATGACATGATTTCTCTTAAACATGCTTGACCTCTAATGGTGAGCCTTTGAAACATGAGAGTAGATCATAATCATACATGAATCCGTGATTTAACATGAATGGCTCAAAAGAGGTAAAAAAAAACTTGAAAATTGGCCTTAACTTGATAATTTCATAATCATAGATAATTTCATGAATTTATAACATACTTGAAAGCCCATAATCATCATGAATTCACATGACTTGTAAAACATGTAAATAACTTGAGAATTCTTAACTTAACATTTCATCGAACACTTGGTGGGCACAAACGAGTACATGTTCAAATCATGCAAAATGCAAGAGTATGGATCATGAAATAGCAAAATCAATGCATCTTAAAGTCATGTAAATCAGCCCACCAATAACATGGTAAAACCCCATCATGAGTAAGATGTAATCATATCAAAACTTCACAATAGTTGATAGATTTCATAGCATGAATCATGTACAGTCTCAATAGACAAAGATTAATTCATAGTATAAGCTTAAAATTGATATTCATGCATAAACAACTATATTTGATAAAACTCCAACGTAATTCATGCTCACCATTTATAATAAGAGACACCCATAATTAATACAACTTGAAAACATGCAAAATTCATAAAAAGGAAGATTGGGCTCAATTAGTGAAAGGATCCAATGGATGAAACCCACATACCTCAGACTTGGGTTTTGTTAATGTAGACTTGAAGAAGACTTGAAGTTTGGATTGAGTTCTTGAGACCCGAAATTAAGCTTGAAACACTTGAATTTGAATGAAATATTTTGTTAAGTCTTGGAGAGGTTTTTGAGACGGTTTTTTGAGACGATTTTTAAATGGGTATAGGGCCACGGGCCCAATGCCCTTTGCTGAATTGGAAAAATAGGGGAAGAAACTACACTAGTCCATGTCTGGTCTGTGATGTGGACCCAATGTGAAGGCCATTTTTACACTAATCTACGCCCCGCGCTTCGCCTCCAAGGCGCGGATCGCCACTGTCTCCAAAAGAATTAGCGAAAATTATTTTTCACTACAGCTCCTCTGAAATTCGAGTTATACATATTTCCAACTCAATTCGCTTTCTAATCAAGAATATGAAGTCGGATTTTCAAAATCACACACAAATTTTGAGATATATTAAAATTACGATTATGGGCATTTTCGAGCACATTTTTTGGGCATTTCAATATCTCCCCTTTGGGAGCATTCGTCACCGAATGTCAAAGAAACATGCATAAGAGCTGTAATCATGAAAATTTCAGCGTGACACGAATGCAACAAATACACTTAAACAATATTTTCAAGAATCTAAATATGAATGCCAAAAATCACCATAAGCTTGTTACCATGAACATGAATGCATGCAAAGTGACATGAGGGCTGAAACCTAAGACATAGAATACTTAAATTAGTACCTTCGGCTTGAGTAGAATGGAGGATATAAGGATATTTGTTTCTCATGTCTGCCTCGGCTTCCCATGTGGCACACTAAACATGTTAGTTCGTTCAACGGAGCTTGACGGAAGCTACATCTTTGTTTTTCAATCTCTTCATCACTTGTTTATCCAAATTCTTCACCGCAACCTACTCATGAGTCAAATTATCTTCTACAAAACCCATAATATCTAAAGGCACAATAGCACTTGGGACAACCACACACCTTCTCAACATAGAAACATGAAAGACCGGATGAACCATATTTATTTCCATAGACAACCCCAATTCATAAGCAACCTTACCCACTCTCCTCAAAACTTTGTAAGGAACCACAAATCCTAGGCTTAATTTACCTTTCTTGCAAAATCGGACCATGCCCTTCCTGTGTGAGACTTTCAAGTAGACCCAATAACCAACCTTAAATTCAAGACCTCTCCTTTTCACATTGGAATATGACTTATGTCTACTTTTGGTTGTTTTTAATCTCTCCCTTATCAACCTCACCTTCTCCAAGGCCTGTATAACCAAATCCGAAACTAGCAAACGCATCTCTTCCACTTCAAACCACCCAACTGGGGATCTACAATGCCTACCATAAACAGCTTTAAAGAGAGTCATACCAATGCTTGAGTGGTAGCTATTGTTGGATGGAAACTCAATAAGTTGAAGGTGTTCATCTGAACTACCCTTAAACTCCAAAACACAAGACCTAAGCATATCCTCAAGAGTTTGGATAGTCCTTTCGGCTTGGCCATCTGTTTGAGGATGAAAAGTCGTGCTAAGCTTAACCTTGTACCAAGACCCCTTTGGAAGGACCTCCAAAAATTTGAAGTAAATTGAGCACCACGATCCAAAATGAAAGGGTACCCCATGCAATCTAATTAACTCATGAATATACGGTTTGGCATAATCTTCGGCACCATAAGTGGTCTTAACCAGTACGAAGTGAGCCAACTTTGTCATTCTATCCACAACAAGCTTCCTAGTCTTAGGCAACCCAACCTCAAAATCCATGTTGATCTCTTCCCACTTCTAAGTAGGAATTTCTGTGTCTTGGGCTAGGCCACCCGGCCTTTGATGTTAGGGTTTGACTTGTTAGCAATTCTGACATCCGAATATGAATTTGGCAATGTCCCTCTTCATACCACCCCACTAATAAACCTCCCTCAAGTCTCTATACATCTTTGTAGAACCGGGGTGAATAGAATAGGATGAATTATGAGCCTCTTTCAAAATCAACTTCCTCAAGTCATCAACATTAGGCACACACAATCTACATTGGTATTAAAGAGCACCATCTTCTCCTTGGGAGAAAATCTCCACTTTAGCATCCTTCACCAAGGTCTTCAACTCTAGCAAGGTGGGGTCAAGATCTTGTTTTGCCTTTACTTCCTCAATCAAGGACAATTTAGAACAATCAACAACCACTACACTACCATTTTCCACTTCATTCAACCTAACCCCCAACCTAACCAACTAATGAACATCCCTAGCCACCCCATTGCCATCATCATCAATATGAGCCAAACTCCCCATGGACACTCTACTTAGAGTATCAGCCAAAACATTAGCTTTGGCAGGATGATAGTGCACACTTATGTCATAATCCTTAAGGAGCTCTAACCATTTCCTTTGTCTCAACCTAAGATCTTTTTGGGTGAACACATATTGTAGACTGCTATGATCAGTAAAAACATTAACATAGACCCCATAAAAGTAATGACGTCAAATTTTCAAAGCAAACACCAAGGTCGACATCTCAAGATAACGAGTGGGATAATTCTTCTCATGGACTTTAAGTTGTCTAGAGGTATATGTTATCACCTTACCATTCTGCATCAACATACACTCCAAACCAATTCTAGAAGCATCACAATAAGACACAAACCTCTCTAACCCTTCAGGTAAGGCAAAAGAAGGAGCGTAGATAAGCTTATCATTCAAGGTTTAAAAACTATTTTCACACTCATCAGTCCAAACAAACTTTGCCTTCTTTTGGATCAACTTAGTCATAAGGGAAGCAATAAAAGAAAAGCCATTCATAAGTATCCGGTAATAACCAGTCAAACCCAAGAAACCCATAATGTCTGATGGAGTCAAAGGTCTAGGCCAATTCCTTACCACCTCCATCTTCTCAAAATCTACCTTAATGCCATCACCCGACACCAGATGCCCCAAAAATGCAACCTCTTTCAACAAAAACACACATTTTTCACATTTAGCATACAATCTCTCCTCAATCAAGATTTGCAACACCACCCTCAAGTGATTCACGTGCTCCTCCTTAGTATGGGAATAGATATCATCAATAAAAACCACCACAAACAAGTCAAGGTTGGGTTTAAAGACGCTATTCATCAGATCCGTAAATATAGTTGGTGCATTAGTCAACCCAAAAGACATAACCACAAATTCAAAGTGCCCATATCTAGTCCGAAAGGCCGTCTTGGGAATATCACATTCCCTCACTTTCAGTTGGTGGTAACTGGAACAAAGATCAATATTAGAAAAGTGACTAGCCCCTTGAAGTGGATCAAAAAGGTCATCAATCATTGGAAGAGGATACTTGCTCTTTATGGTGACCCTATTATCTTTCCAGTAATCAATGCACATTCTAAGAGAACCATACTTCTTCACAAATAACACCGGTGCACCCCGAGGTGAACTAGGACTTATGAATCCCTTTTCCAAAAAATCCCCCAATTGCCCCTTCAGCTCCACCGAGTCCATATGGTAGGGGTGAATAGAAATGGGTTGAGTATCGGGAAGGAGGTCTATACCAAAGTCTATTTCCCTTTCTAGAGGAACACCGGGAAGCTCATCGGGAAAGACATCAAGAAACTCATTGACCATCGGAACCGACTCAATAAGAAGGACTTTGGACTTAACATCCCCATCCCACACAAGATGATAAAGACAACCCTTAGAAATCAACATTAGGGCTTTAAGACAAGAAATAAATCTACCCTTGACCACCACATCACGACTTTTCCACTCAAGGATAGCCTAATTAGGGAATAAGAATTTAACCCTATGGGTTCTGCAATCAATAGAACCATAATATGCATGCAACCAATCCATCCCCAGAATGATATCAAAATCCACCATATCTAATTCAACAAAATCACAAGGTATGATTTTATGCAAAAAGAACATGGGACAATTTCTATAGACTT
Source organism: Solanum medicagineum (assembly GCA_026153255.1). Lineage (NCBI taxonomy): Eukaryota > Viridiplantae > Streptophyta > Magnoliopsida > Solanales > Solanaceae > Solanum > Solanum medicagineum. The sequence goes on from JAPFFP010044086.1 coordinate 7,159, forward strand.
TCTAGCAAAAATTGGCTCACCAACAGGGGTAGACACTTTATAAGGTTCACCCAATAATTAAGGACTAACATGAAGCTTTTTGGCAACAAAATGAGTAATAAAAGAAAGAGTGGCACCCGAGTCTATCAATGCATACACATCAAAATCAAAAACCTTTAACATACCGGTAAGAACATTGGGTACCTCATCAATACCTTGTCTCCCTTGAAAAGCATAGAATCTATTTTGCTTTAGAGTACCTACTTGATGACCTTCCCTTCCTCTTTGCCCCATTAGCACCATAGCCTTGAGGACGGCCATCCCTACCTTTGGGTTGAATATGCAAACAATCAATAACCTTGTAATCAACTTCACCACAACCAAAGCAAGCATTTGAATTTCTCAAACATAGACCACTAGGATTCTTTTCACACCTTGGGCATCTAGGCTTTGTCACCCTTTTGGTACCACCATGGAATCTTTGGTTAGGCACCCTATCATTGGCAAACCTCTTGTTGAAAGCACTGGATGATCCTTTTCCTTGGAACTTGTGGCCTTGAGGAAATCGGCCACCCTCGGAACCTTGGAACCCACCTTCAAATCGAGCACTCTTAGACTCATCAACTCTTATCTTTCTAAGCTTCTCTCCCTCTAATTGCTTGACATATGTCATGAGACGAGACAAGTCCAAATCCCCTACTAGCATGGTGGTACGACACTCCTTATTAACCAAGTTGGACATACTCGACACAAATTTGTTCATTCTTGATCTGGGCTCGGCAACCAATTGTGGAACATATTTGGAGAGTTGGTTGAACTTGAGGGAATACTCCTTTACACTCATGGAAACATTCTTAAGGTTTATAAAAACCATGATTACAACCTCCCTTAGCATGATAGGAAAGAACCGATTGAGAAATTCCAATTTGAACTCCTCCCACGGAATAGCATTATCATTCTCCTTCTCCATCTTCCATTGAGTGAACCAACTTTGAGCCACCCCTTTGAGTTGAAAGGCCGCCAACTCCGCTTTTTCCTCTGAATTAACCCCCATAATGGAAAACACCTTATACACCTTATCGATGAATTCTTGGGGATCCTCATCCACCTTGGACCCATGGAACTTCGATGGTTCATTCTTGTACAATGCCTCACCCTTGAGGCCAGAGTAGGAGCATGAGGAGCTTGGGCCCCTTGGTTCAATTGGTTGGTCATGGCATGGGCCAACATAACAATAGCATCTCAAAACTCATCTTGGGCCACCCCTCCTTGAGGAGCTTGAGAAGTGGGAGGAGCTGGTTGCTCCTTGGGTGAACAGGCTCTTCTGCCTCTTAGAATCGGCATGATCTAGAATAGCAAAGAACATTCATTAGGGGAAAAACCTTACCTTAACTTCTATAGCACGACATAATCATAAAGAAGGGAAACATTTCCTAAAACACCTTATAGCCTCTAACTCATTGTCATGGCGCGCTTCACAACCATGAATAAGACTCAAATCAATGTGGCATGTTGGATTCCGAGGACCATTAACAACCTAGCGCTCTGATATCAAGTTTTTCAGGACCCAATCATAGGGTTTAGACGTGACATGGCAAATGGGAACCCGAGGGGACCCAAACAAGCTTCTTAGCATATCAATCACATATCCTTGGTCGCGGAAGCAAAGTAAATAATAAGAAGAGATATAATAAAAAGGGAAGCAGGACTAAGGGAGTTGTTTGAATATAATGATGACACAAAGAGTCAAGCTCACAGAATAAGTACATCTAAATGTACCAATGACACCTCTAAAAATAGAGTAGAACAGGGGCCAAGATACTCTCCAGGCTCACCCTCATAATAACAAGTGTTCCACAAAATAAAGCCTCAAATAGTAAGAGTCACATAGATAGTTTCCTCAGACTTGAGGACTCACTAAAGCTTATCTCAGAAGTATCAATGAGCCACATGGAGGAGGATAACCAAAAGGTCCTCCGGTCCCTACATGGTAATATCAAGTAGGCGTATGCATTAGTACATTTGAATGTACTAAGTATATAGGATGCAATGCAACAACACATAAGCCAATATAGTCAAAATTCATAGTAATAGCCAATAGATAAGTGAGATCCCAATATGGCATGCATGGTTAATGCTTGAAGTAAAACATGCTTGTAAATTATGCAACTTGCATAGAACATAATACATATATGGGAAGAGACCCTAACCGACAAAAGTAAGACCAAGAGAGCTACAACTTGGAATCTCGATGATTACCCCTCATCGGCAAAGAGATGGTCTACTTGCCAAGGTAAACTATACTTCACCTTATTGTAGCCTATCCCATTTTGGAGAAGTAACCCCCCTTACAGGAACTCATCCCATTTTGGGGTGCATTTCATGATAAAGTGCACTAAATGGATCCATTATTATAGCAAGGGTAACATATCATACTATGTTGGCACATAGTTTTAGGAAAGGAGTATGGGCCCTTAAAGATAGACCACACTGACATCCAATCTATCCGTGCTCATTCTAATCCCATGGAATACTTGAAGTAATCATAACACTAATAACTTGCAGGAAACATGGAAACATGATATGAGTATCTCTTAAACATGCTTGACCTCTAATGGTGAGCCTAACTTTAAACATGAGAGTAGTCATAATCATACATGAACCCTTGCTTTAACATGAATGGCTCACAAGAGGTACAAATCTTGAAAATTGGGCCTAACTTGATACTTGCATAATCATAGATAATTCATGAATTTATAACAAACTTGAAAGTCCGTAGTCATCATGAAGTCACTTGACTTGTAAAACATGTAAACAACTTGAGAATTCTTGAATTGATATTTCATCGAACACTTGGTGGGCACATATGAGTGCATATTCAAATCATGCAAAATGTAAGAGTATGGATGATGAAATAGCGAAACCAATGCATCTCAAAGTCATGTAAATTAGCCCATCAATATCATGGTAAAACTCCATCAAGGGTAACATGTAAATCATATCAAAACATCACAATAGTTCATAGTTTTCATAGCTTGAATCATGTATAGTCTCAATAGACAAAGATTAATTCATAGTATATGCTTAAACTAGATATTCATGCATAATCAACAATATTTGATAGAACTCCAACGTAATTCATGCTCATATTTCATGATAAGAGACACCCATAAGTGATACAACTTGAAAATATGCAATTTTCATAAAAAGGAAAATTGGGCTCCATGGGTGAAAGGACCCAATGGATTAAACCCACATTCCTCAAAATTGGGTTTTGTTGATGTAAACTTGAAGAAGACTTGAAGCTTGGATTGAGTTCTTGAGATTCGAAATTAAGCTTGAAACACTTGAATTTGAATGAAATATTTGGTTAAGTCTTGCAGAGGTTTTTGAGAGGGTTTTGAGTGATATAAAGTTGAAAAATAGTTAAGAGAGATTTCAAGTTTAATGTGCATGGGGCTATGGCTCCAGTTCCGTTGACCGAATTAGAAAAACAAGGGAAGCAGCTGCACTGGTCTGTGTATAGTCCACGACGTGGACCCAAGGCGAAGGCCATTTTTACACTGATCCGCGCCCCTGGCACGTTGCGGCCAGGGCATGGATCGTCACTGTTTTCGAAAGAATTAGCAAAAATTATTTTTCGGGTACTCTAAAATTCGGGTTATACCCATTTCCCATCTAATTTGTCCCGTAATCAAGAATATGAAGTCAGATTTTGGAAATCAAGCACAGATTTTGAGATATGTGACGATTATGATTATGGGCATTTTCGAAGCACATTTTTGAGGCGTTTCACTTGTTCGCACCCTAGGTGTGTTGCGGCTTAGACGCGTACAGCCACTAGAAATCATAAAATTAGGGAAATTATTTTTCGCTATCGGTCTTCTAAAATCCAGGTTATACCAATTTCCCACTCAATGTTGCCCCCTGATCAAGAATATAAATTCAGGTTTTTGAAATCCCGCACAGATTTTGAGATATATGGATACTATGATAATAGGGCACTCCGAAGCACATGATGGGTGTTTCAATACCTCCCCCTTGGGAACATTCATCCCCGAATATCAATGTAACATGAGTAAGAGAAGTAATTATGAAGCTTTTAGCCCGACGTGAATGCAACAAATGCACTTAAATATCATTCTCAAAAAGATTCAACGTGAATGTCAAAAATCACCATAAACATGTTACCATGATCATGAATGCATGCAAAAATGGCATGTAACTAAAACTTAAGACTTGAAATCAATATATGGGACTTAATTTATTAGTGTCGGCTTGAGTAGTGTGGATGAGGTATGGATATCGCTTTCTTATGTCCGCTTCGACTTCATATGTGGCACTTTCAATTTGTTGATTTGTCCAAAGGACCTTGATGGATGTTGTATCTTTGGTCCTAAACCTTTTCACTTTCTTATCAAACATCTTCACCAGTACCTTCTCATTGCTCAAATTATCCTCCACTACATCCACAACTTCTAACGCCACTGTAGCACTTGGCTCACCTACACACTTCCTCAACATCGACATATGGAAGACCAGATGAACCATGTTTATATCCATAGGAAACCTTACCAATTCCCCTCAAAACTCTATAAGGACCCACAAAGCATGGGCTAAATTTACCTTTCTTGCCGAACCGGACCACAACCTTCATGGGTGAGACCTTCAAGTTGACCCAATCATCAACAATAAACTCAAGATCTTTCCTCCTCACATCGGAGTAGGACTTTTGCCTAATTTGAGCCATCTTCAGTCTCTCTCTTATCAACCTCACCTTCTCCAAAGCTTCCATAACCAAATTTGAGACTAACAAAGCCATCTCCCCCATATCAAACAACCCAATCGGGGATTTACACCGCCTATCATATAAAGCCTCAATGGGAGCCATGTCAATGCTTGAGTGGCAACTATTATTGTAAGTAAACTCAATAAGTGTGAGATGTTCATCCAAACTACCCTTAAACTCCAAAGCACAAACTATAATCATATCCTCAAGAGTTTGAATAGTCCTCTCGGCTTGGGTATCCGCTTGAGGATGAAAAGTCGTGCTAAGCTTGCCCTTAGTACCAAGACCCTTTTGGAAATATCTCCAAAAATGAGAACTAAATTGAGCGCCACGATCCGAAATGATAGACAAAGGTACCCCGCGCAATCTAACCAACTCATGAATATACAACATGAAATAATCCTCGGCACCATAGGTTGTTTTAATCGTAAAACAATGGCCAACGTTGTCATCCTATCAACAATAACCCAAATAGAATCAAAGTATTTCCAAGTCTTAGGCAAACCAATCACAAAATCCGTGTTAATCTCTTCCCACTTCCAAGTAGGAATTTTTATGTCTTGGTGTAGGCCACCCGGCCTTTGATGTTCGTCTTTCACTTGTTGGCAACTGTGACAACTGGAGAAAAACTTTTTTCATACCTCTCCACGAATACACCTCTCTCAAGTCTCTATAAATTTTTTTGGAGCCGAGGTGAATAGAATAGGATGAATTATGGGCCTCTTTCAAAATCAACTCCCTCAAGTCATCAACATTTGACACACATAG
>JAPFFP010044087.1:0-12694 GCA_026153255.1 Solanum medicagineum
ATTGGTAGGGGTAGAGGTACGGATGTGGTAAACAAATAAATAAAATTTTAAAATTTGAAATATTTTTCAAAAATAAATTTTAAATTTCTTGTGGGCTGAAGGGTCGAGGATGAGGCTAGTTTTTTTCCTTTTTTTTTTTGGGGGGGGGGGGGGGGGGGGGGGGTCATGGTTGGGGTGGGGTTAACAAAAACTTAATTTGAGATTGAATGAGAGTTTTTGAAAATGTTTTCCTTAATATTTGAAAGGAAGTCATTTTCCTTATATTGGAAAAAGAAAATGAATTGATTTGAAAAAAAACATTTTTCAAAACATTTAAGTCAATCAAACATTAGAAAATTGGAAAACATTTTTCGAAAAATGTTTTCCTCCATAACAAATACACCCTAAGTCTTATGAAGATTTAATATTTGTAATTCTAAAGATAAAACTTGTGGTCCTCGAATATTTATGAAATTCTGCACAGCTAGTTGGCTTAGAAAGTGAGGAACTAAAATGAAAAGGACTATTTTGTTGAAAGAGATGGTAAAATTTTTTTTAAAAAAATCATTAGTTTGCTTAGCATTACAATAACAAATTCAGGATTTTCTTTGATAGATTCAAAAAATAAAAATATAATGTTTGTGATTTAAATTTGAAATCTCAGGTAAATTTAGAATTTCTAAGCAAACGTTTAATCATATATTTTGGGAATTTGAAATCTATACATAAATATTTTAAAAAAAATTATATTCAATATAATTTTTTAATCAAATAGATTTGAGTGAACTCCTGCGCCACTCTGAATCTGCCCTTACTTAACAAGTGGGAAACTAAAAAGAAAAGGATTAAGTTTTCTTTTTTTTTTTTCTTTTTGTTTGGTGCCTCATTTGTTAAAGAGAGGTTGTAATGACCTAATGGTCATTTTTGAAAATTTTTTAAAAGTTATCATTATACCCCTCCGTTGGTGGCCTCGAGTCTTACTTAATCCGTTGGTGTAGTTGTTTTGGTATTCTATTGAGAAATGGAAGGTGTAGGTTTTTTTGGATTTTAAGGTTTAGGTGGTTCGAAAAGTGAGCTTTGGTACTATTTGAAGTTTCGAGTATCAAGATGAAATTCCATTTGTCCATCAATTATGGAATGTGAAAATTAGTCTAGCCGCACTTTCGCTCTCAGCGTCGAGACTATTTTGTGGATTTGATGCCTGGAGTTTGAAGTTTGGTTAAGAATCGAAAAAGGTTTCATTTTGGTCAACATCTCAAGTTTGAATACTCAGATTGGATTTCTGATCATTCTGTCATGCCCCGAGTTCACGCCATGGGCGTGGCCGTCACCCATAATCATTTATAGTCTCAAGCGAATCACTTGGTCTAGCTACTTTACTCAGCAGAAGACTTAAATAATAAATAGTTGACTTAGATATAATGTCCTACAAAGAAAGAAATAGTCTGAACAACTAAAGAAAGGAAATATCCCAACAACAACTGAAAATAAGAACAAAAACTCCTGTCATATTGTCTGTTGAACCTCTAACTAGAATAATCTGAAACAGCAACCCTGATAGGCCCACGATAACCACAACTGAAAAGAAATGCTAAAAGCAGAAGTAAAGAATCCAAAGCCTCTAACTGGTAAGAGGCCTCACTAATGGCTGAATGAAATGCTAGTCCTCAATGGAGCTACTATTGAGGAACTTTGTCACCTGCGTCTACATCATAAAATGATGCAGGTCTAAAGAACGTCAGTATATAGAATGTACGATATGTAAAATAGCCAAAATCGGGAACTTAAGATAAGGCACTATACTCAAAGTAACTAGAGCATGTCTCAAAATAGGATAACATAAGTAACAAATAAAGTGCATGCTGAAAGTAAAAACATATGTTGAAGCTCTGTATGTAGAAACTAGTTTACTTTAGCTTAGAGAGTTTCTCTAACCAACAACCATCACTATTAGCTTCACGATGATACAACGTGTTGCCTATGCTGCTAGAGCCGTCTCATACTTTGCCAAGGTAAGGAATAAAAACTAGGGGAGTGTATCCATCCCAAACTGGGCCATCTCAGTGGCAAGTGAGGAGTTGTACTCTTGGTACAATCCTATGCTACGTTGACTACATAGTTTATGAGTTCGAGTTATTATTAATCTCACTCATATCGGTGCTCAATACTACTCCCAAAATAACTTCTATAATACTCATAAATTTAAGAGTAAAAGTTCTCAAAATGCCTTTTTAATCTTTTGGGACTTAGTCTGTAACACCTTTCATACGCTTCGAAAATACCTATCTTTTGAATATCTCAAAATCCGTGCATGATTTCGTAAATTCGACTTCATATTCTTGTTCAGGGGAAAAATTGTGCAGAAAATGGGTAAACTTCAATTTTTAGATGACCCATATCGAAAAATAATTTTTCGCTGCGGGAGCCGAGGCAGTGAGCCTCCGCGATTAGTACACGTCCCGCCCTGGGAGCGGACTAATGCAATATTTTTCTTAATTTCCAATTACGCTCAAGTGCATTTGGGTAATAACCCAATGCCGATATATACAGGAATACTTTAATTTTCAACCTTTTTCAAACCCTAGAACAATCAAAACCCTCTCAAAATCCTCCCAATTCATCATCAAATCCTACATTCGATCTCAAGAATCTCAAGAACTTGCTTTGGATTGCAAGAACCTAATTCAAGTCTCAAATCTTCCCCAAATCTTTCTTCAAGAAATCCAAGGTTTAGGTATGTGGGTCTTTATCTATGGGTCTTTTCACCCATGGAGCCAAACTCTCTCTCTTATGGAATTTCATGATTTCAAGGTTGGATTTCTTATGGGTATTTTTTATTATTACTCCTATGCGTGAAATATGTTAGAAATTTATTGAATATTGGATTATTGATGCATGAGCTTCTATCAAGAAATGAGATTATATTATGTTTATGATGCTAAATCCTCGTATATCATGATATCTTAAAAGACTTGGAAAGATTATGAATTTTTGAATGGTTTTCATGATACCCAAAAAGAGGGTTTTACTACAATGTTGGTGGGTTGATTTACATGACTTTAAAATGATTTGATTCTACTCTTTCTTGTCTTATACTCTTAAATTACATGATTTTGAGCATATGTTCATGTACCCACCGTGTGTGACTAGATTTACATGACAAGGATTCTTATGTTGATGAAAGTTTATTGCATGATTTGCAAGATAAGCATGATATGATAAACTATGGGCTCCGAAGCATGTATTAAAGTCATGAAAAGTTTCTATGATTTGCAAGTGATATGCTGATCCCTTATATATATTTCTACCTCTCATGAGTGAATAATGTCTATATGAGAGGGCAAGCATGATAACTATTTACCCTCATGTACAAACTAAAGCTCATTAGTAGGGGACAAACATGCTACAATCTCTACCCTCATGTGAAATGTGATGCCTACTAGAAGGGGTTAAGTCTATGCATTATTTTTACCCTCCTGTATAAGGTATATGCCATATGTTGGGGTTAAGTATGTGAATGAGCTACTCATGCTAAGTTATCATGTTCTTTTACAAGTCATTCATGCTATGATTAAGTTTATATTTATTTAAGGTATTTCGTGGGATTAGACTTAGCACCTATTGAGGCTTAAGGTGGGGCTCGAATCAAGGGGTCCTTATATAAAGTCTTGGTCTCTTAAATATGTACCACCATAGGTTTATATTATTTTCCTAAATAGGCTTTACTAATGGATCCATCTAGGATAAGTTACCCACAATGTGGGGTCAAGTATGGTTTACCTTGGCATGGAGACCACTCCTTCTCCAGTGGGGAGTCATGTATCGAGATTCCAAGTAGTAGTTCGTTTGGTCTCATATGTCGGTTAAGGTATCCTCCCACATATGTATGTATATTATGCAAGTTTGACTATCTCCATGCATGTTTTAATTCAAGTATCGATCATACATGTCATATTGGTCTTGTATTCAATGATTATACTTGTGCATTTTGAACATTATGGCTTATGTCCTTGTTGCATTGCCCCCCTCATACTTAGTACATTCCAAGTACTAACACATACTTTTTGTCTACATGATCTCACCATGTAGGTATCGGTTCTCCTATTGATCTTCCTCCTCCATATGGTTAGCCGGATCATTTGAAGTTAGCTTATGGTGAGTCCTACACTTCGGGGACAATATCTATCTTACTATCATTCTTCACTAAGACTTGTCTAATATTTTGGACACTTATCTTTAGGGTGAGCCTGGGAGATGTCTTGGCCCCTACTCCATTCGTAGTAGAGGTGTTGTTAGATATGGATAACATGTATTGAGCTTGACTCTTATTAGGTATATGTTATTATGAAATACTTCCCTTAGTAACTTATTCCCCACTATGCTCTTTTTATGTTGATGATGAGACGAAATTCCCAAGTCCCTCTTCCCATAGTCTCTATTTTTACTTGTTTGTTGTTTTATTATGGTTTTGCAACCAAGGATGTGTAAATGATATGCTAAGGGGTTGGTTTGGGGTCCCTTCGACACATCTAGGCCCTAGGCTTGGGTCATGAGATAGCCCAACTTTAGCTTTTCTAAAATTTTTCTTAACTTGTCCCTTTTCTTTGATTGAAAGTTGTATCAATGCAAAGTGTCTCAAAACATAATCTTTATCACTCAGCTATCTTGTAATTACTGAAGCTTTAATTACTTCCTAAATTCAAGTCAAAACTGTGGACATAATAGTTTTTCATGAAATAAATAAAGGGTTATCACAAATGCAACAATAACTGTAAATCTTGTATTAATAGCTTAATTTAGTAGTGAAATCAGTAAAGGTCATAATTTTTATCAAGAAGAATACATGAACAAGTGTTCTGATGAAATTCACTAGTGATGGAGAAAAAAACTGATCTCAACTCATAAGTTTGATCTTGGGTAGAGACTAGTAGTTAAAGATACTAAAACATATGTAGGATAACTTTTGGAGGGACTTACATACCTTGGGAATTAGTTTCTTGAAGAAATTAGAAAAAGGTCCCTAGAAGACCTATCTTTTGCCCCTTTGAAACTATGTTCTGAGTTTTGGAGAGTGTTTGAATGTTAATAATATGAAGAATTATGTTTTAGGGGTTTAATTAGGTGAAAACTGACAAGTTTAGGTGTAAAGGGTGAGAAAATACAGAAATACCCCTCTATCGAGTTGTCTACAAGACCATCTACAGCCCGAATAAGTTTCTACAGCCCATAGGGACCATTTCGTAATGATTTGGACAATTTTTGAGGTCTTTAGATCATTTTCACGAGCCCAATCTATGGCCCCTAGAAGGTTCTACGACCCACAAATTGGTCGTAGAATCTGGGACCAAAAATTGAAGTTTCGAGACTTTTTCCCATGATTTAGCAAATGGGCCATACTTCATTCTACGGCCCGTAAAATGGTTTTGTACAGAACTCTGCATCTAGCAGTCTCTATTAAAACGGCCATAACTTTTGACTCCGAACTCTAAATGAGGTGAAACCAGTTGTGTTGGAAAGCTAATTCAAAGGGATTTCTTTTGGTAGGTTACAGGATATCTGATTCTTTTTATGTTAAGAGTTATGATCATTTAAAATTGACCCTTGCATAATCTAAGTCTAGAAACTCAATTTTGTGGGAAAGTTTTGAACTCAATTAAGTACTAGAGGTCTCTGATGACCCTAATACACTTCCCACATATCAACATGAGTCTTGAAACATAGGTAGATGTGAAGATAGAGTTATGGGATGTCAAAATATGTCCTTATTGGGATCATTCGTCCTCGAATAAAGGTAAAACTGGAGAATATATACATGGTTGCTACTCATGAACTACTTTATCAACAAAAAGCTATCTAGATATCTTATTACTCATATTTATGGATGTATCTCAACTCATTGGTGGACTAAGAAATATTATCTTCATGCTCGTCATTGGAGATCACAAATAGGTGAGGATATCTAGCTTTTATAACTGTCTTAGCTTCCCACGTGGCTTTCTTAACGAACTGGTTCTTCCAAAATACTTTAACAAAAGTAATTTCCTTGGTCCTTAATTTTTAAACTTGATGATCTAGTATCTGAACTGGGATCTCCTCATATGAGAAGCTGTCTTTGACTCCAATACTCTTTAAAGGCACAACCAATACGGGGTCTTCTAAACATTTCTTAAACATAAAAATATGGAATACTAAATGAATAGCAGCTAACTCTGGTGGAAATTCTAATCTGTATGCCATATTACTAATCCTCCTAATAATCTGGTACAGGCCAATTTATCGAGGAATGAGATTCCTCTTTTTCTCGAATCTCATAACTCCCTTCATCGGTGAAACCTTTAGGTATACCCGATCATCTACCTCGAATTCCAAATCTCGCCTTCTAACATCGGTATAAGACTTCAACTTTGGGCTGTCTTTAGTCTCCCTTGAATAACTTTCACCTTCTCCATACCCAGATGGACTAAATCCAGCCCAATCAATCCTACCTCACGAACTTCAAACCACCAAATAGGCAATCTACACCTCCTTCCATAAAGGGAATTATATAGTGCCATTATAAGCTGGCTTGGAAACTGTTGTTATAGGAAAATTCAATCAAGTGTAAGTGATCATCCCAATTACCTTTAAAGTCTATAACACATTCCCTCAACATATCCTCAAAAGTTTATATGGTCCGCTCTGCCTGCCCGTCTATCTAAGGATGAAAGGTTGTACTAAAATTCACTTTCGTACCAAGCCATTTCTGAAAGGACTTCCAAAATTGTGCTGTGAACTGGGCTCCTCTATTTGAAATAATGGATATGGGAACCCCATGCAATCTAACGATCTTATTAATGTAAAGTCTGGCATAGTCCTTAGCTGTATCAGCCATCTTGATATGTAGAAAATGAGCTGACTTGGTCATTCTGTCTACTATTACCCACATCAAATCATGTTGTCTACAAATCGAGGTAAGCCTGTTATGAAGTCCATGTTAATCATCTCTCACTTTCACTCTGAAATTTCAATATTCTAGGCCACACCACAAGACCTTTGGTGCTCCACCTTAACTTGCTGGCAATTTGGACATCTAGACACGATCTCTGCAAAGTCCTTCTTCATGTCACCCCACCAATAAACCCCTTGTAAGTCTCTATACATTTTTTATTGCACCTGGGTGAATAGAGTATCTGGAGTTGTAAAGAATTTATTTTGGATAAAGATATATAAAGAATAATAGAGTAAAAAATCTAAAGTGATACTTATTTTAGATCAAATGGAGTATTACTCAATCTAACTACTTTCATATTTGGTGTGATTTATAAGAATGAGCTAGGATATAGGTGATTTTGCATTTCCATCACACTAGTCTGTCATTCCCCCATCCTAACACCATCATTGTTTCAACTCGACGAGGAGATCAATGAACTTGATGGAACGCCACATGTACGATGTTTTAGTCCCTTTGTATTCAAAACAGTATTGGGCAAGGGAAAGCCCGGCGCACTAAAACTCTCACAATGCACAGGGTCCAAGGAAGGGTCCAACCAAAAGAGTCTAATTGTATACAACCTTACCTTGCATTTATGCCAAAGGCTGTTTCCAAAGTTTGAACCCGTGACCTCCTTATCACATGGTAACAACTTTTCTAGTTACTCCAAGGCTCCCCTTCATATTCAAAATAGTACTAGAAGCAGTAAATAAAGGGATGAAATTAAAAAGATTATATGTGTCCATAGAATTCACTATGTGTAAGTCCTTAAGAAATTTAATCTCCTCATTGTACCCAAGGTTGTGGATTATTTCCTCCCAAGATAAAATAGATAACCTATTGCAAAAGTAACGATACCTCAAAATTTTGTAATTTCGGTGAACCAAAAAAATCAGTAACGATTCACACGCAGATGTAAAAAGTCTCTCTATTTATAGCCAATGTTGGGCGCAAATTCACATGTTCAGAACAGGCATGGCATCTTTTGTGAAAGAAGACGTCTATTCAAAAAACATTTACGTGCGAAATTTGAAAGTCAGTTAAACTAATTAATTTTTCCCATAAATTAGTTTAATTTATCAATCAATCATATCATTTGCTGATGTAACACCCCTCAACGTAGCTCAGAAAGACTGTATCATACATGTTTTTCAATATTTGGAAATTCATGCAGAATTTCACAAATCCAACTACATATCCTTGTCAAGATGGCAAAATTGTGTGGAAAAATGGTTACATACAAGGTATAGGTTGTCTGTGTCAGAAAAAATAATTTTTTCAGTGAAATTTGGCAAAACAGTAAGGATCTGCGACAAATCCGCAAAGCGAACTTGTCGTGCCTTAGGTAAAACATTCTCGAACTTTCTCTGTTTCAACAACGGGCATTTGGATAATAACCCTATGCCTATATAGATGAGAATTTCACATTTTTTCAGTCATTTTATGCCCTAGAACTCAAAAAGTTACTCTAAAAAGTCCTTTCCAATCTTCTTAAATCTTCCATTCAATCTCAAGCTTTGGATTTCAAAAACCCAAGTGAAGCCCAAGTCTTCTTCAAGTTGCTTTCAAAAAAATCTCAAGTTTAAGGTATGTGGGTCTTCCATCCATAGGTTCTTCTACCCATGGAGCCCTAAAACTATTTTTATCAAATTTCTTTTCTAATGACTAATTCTTTATGGTTATCTTCTATTATCACTCCATTACATGAAATATGTTAGAAATTGTAGATTTATTGATTTATTGATGCATGAGCTCCTACCCATGATTGAGATCACGATATGCTTATAATATTAAAGCTTTGTAAGCTATGGCATATTGAAAGATTTGAAAAATAGTATGAATTTTTTGAATGGTTTTCATGACACCCAAATTAGGGCCTTGCAAGTATGTCGGTGGGTTGTTTTGAATGATTCTTAAATGACTTTATTTTTACTCCTTTCATTTTTTATACTTTTGAATTGCATGATTTAAAGCTTAAATACATGTACCCACCATGTTTTAACTAAGTTATGTGGCAAATCTCTTATGCGATGAAGGTTTTATGGTACGACATGTGATTTATGAATGTTGTTAATGTTAAAGGGAAATTAAGCATGCTATGAGTTCAGGAGAATGTTATAAATGTTATGAAGCCCTTTATTTGATATTATGATGTGATGTTTTAATGAGCTAGTTTATGATATTCAAAGCTATAAATGTTGTGATACCATGAGATACTATGAAGTTGAGGATTGCACGAGATGAATTTCATGTTTGCATGTTCATGTTTTGAAAGATGATATGTACGATTGTGATAGGTTGATGATATTCACTACATGTCTTGAAGTAAGATGTCTAAATGATGAGAAATGAAGGCTTATGAGATATTCTATGTTTTTTATTATTGACTAATGAAAAGTTTCTTATGAATGATGAAAAGGTTCCATTATATGTATGCCAGTTCATATATGTGATGGGGGATAGGGTAGATTAAGTATGTTGTGAAATTTGTTGAAAGCCATGTATTATTGAAAGGTCTTTCTTATGATATTATGGTGTACAAGTTTATGCATGTCATGACCATACTCTCTATATCTTATTTCGGACTAAATTAAACTCATTTCAGTCAATAATGAATGAATAAAAGAATGTGAGTCTCCACCTAGTTATGATCATGACTATGATGACCCGTTAGTAAAAGGATATGATGATGGCGCTAGCCGATAGTAGAAGCTTAGCCAAGATTATGATGCTAGCCGATCGTAGAGGCTTAGTAAAGATATAGGAGCTATCCTTATGATGATGATTAATATTCTAAATGTTTATGGGATGGGTTAGTAGAATTCTCCTCCATTGTTTTAAAAGGCTTATAGGATGAGTTAGTAGAATACCTCTCCACCAATAAACTTCACGATTCATGCCTATGATTATTCCGTGAGAGTTTACTTAGCATCGAGTAGACCTTGGTATGAATGCAGAAGCTCCCTTTTAGAAGAGGCATGAGATCGTTAGTAGAACTTCATTGTCCTATAACTACGTGCCACCATAGGAAATAGGAATCACTCGCTAGTAGAGGTTGATTTCTAGACCAACCGATAGTAGAGGTTGCTCAATAGCAAGGCTTTAGTGAATCCACTTAGGCATCTTAGGAGGTTACCTTGGCAAGTGACTTCCCCTTTTCTTATGGTGTAGGGAAAACATCGGGAGTACATGGCTTAGCTCACATCATTTATGTTGGTTAAAGGTCGCTCTCACATATGTTCAAGTTCTCCTTTTGTTCCCAAGAGGTCCCCTTATGATACATTAAAATGGTTCCTTTATGTTATTTCCAAAGGTGATTTAAAGTTCCTATGATTCATTGTTTCACAAGTTCAAATGGTATTTCTCCTAAAGGTACATGATGATGTCTATAAGTGGGTAAGGTGGTCTCCATTATGATTACCAATATTCCTTGCTTAATAAAATAGTCTTTCATGTAAAGTGATGTATTATTCACCCAAGAATGTTAATGCTTCAATTATGTATGACATCGTGTATTTCTCACTAATTTAAGTTTATGTGACCTATCATACATTCAAGTAAAGGTAAGTTCTTTATTTCTCATATGCATTATTATATGTTCTACGGTGAGAGTAAAATGTCTAAATGATCACTCATATGTATATTCCAAGTTCATATAATTTGCTTATTCTCTATTATGTTCATCTATGCATCCAACTGTTAAATAGATCTTGTAGATATTTTTGGAATGTATATTTGTAATGTATATCTTATGGTCAAAGGTGATAATTAGTTCCTTATAATTAGGCTACTCTCACGCCTAATTGAAGGTTTAGCTTTGTATATATTATGATTTTGCATATTGTTAATAGGGAGGGAAAAATCAATTCCCCTTCTATCATGGTATCAGTTGCTTAGGGTTTCTTCTCGCTTCCGCTTGCCCTTCGCTACAGCTCTCTGTCCACCGCTTCTCCTCTCTTTCTTCTCGATTCTTTCCTCTATTTATTTCAGCCTCCAAATGTCGGATAACAAATCCTCATTTCACCCTGCGTTCACTGTCACCAACATCAAGACCAATGTTCCCATTGTTCTTGAGATGGAGAACATTTCTTATTCTATATGGGCAGAGCTTTTTAAAATTCACGCAACATCACACAAGGTCCTTCATCATATCATCGCTCCTAAAACCAAGCCTCCTCCCCCTTCTACTGATGACAAGAAAGAACTTTGGTCGACCTTGGATGCCACGGTTATCTCGTGGATTTATTCTACAATTTCTAGGGACCTATTGCAAACCATAATCGAGCCCGATGCCACGGCCATGGAAGCCTGGGATAGATTACGTGATATCTTCCAAGACAATCAACATTCCCATGTTGTTGCTCTAGAATAAGAGTTCTCTTCTACTGCTATGGAGGACTTTTCAAATGCTTCTGCTTACTGCCAACGTCTTTAAGTCCCAAGCGGATCAATTAAAAAACGTTGGAGCTCCGGTCTCTGACAGCCGTATGGTTTTGCAAATAGTTGGTGGACTCACCAAGCCTTACCGTGGTGTAGGCACTTTAATTAGACAGAGTAATCCTCTACCCCATTTCTATAAGGCTCGGTTAATGCTGATCCTAGAGGAGGCCGGCATGGCCAAGGAGGCAGCCATGGAATCTACGTTGATGGGCACGACGCATGACGATGGTCCGGGTACTTCTGAGAAATCAGGTAGTTTGAAAAAGAAATATAGTGATGGTTCGAACTCTAGTGGCTGGAAAAACAGTGGTGGTGGGAAAACTATTGGTGGTGGTCGCGGCAGCTCAGGCTCCGGTGGTGGCAAAGGTGGTCAAAAGGGTGGATACTCTGGCTCGGTTGGATAGTCGGCACAACCCCCATAATGGCAGCAGTACCCTTGGGGGTGGCCTTGGCTCGTACCTCCCTGCCCTTATCCCACTCAAGGGTAGGCTAAGCCTCCTCCCACAAGGCAGGCCGATTTATTGGGCCCAAGGCCACAATAACAACAGGCTTTCGTGCAGCAAGTTCCTCCTCCTCCTTTTGGGAAGTTTGGTTCATATGCTCCCACAGACGTTGAAGCCGCAATGCACACTATGTCTCTGTAGCAACCTGATCCGGCTTAGTAAATCGACACTGGTGCAATGTCTCATATGACTTTCTCTACCGGTAATCTCTCATCTTATTTTAATTTGATCAATCATCTTAATCATAATATTGTTGTTGGTAATGGTCACACTATTCTAATTCTTGGCTATGGTCAATCTACTCTATTTTCCTCGTGTCAATCTCTTTCATTGAAAAATGTTCTACATGCTCCCAAATTGATCAAAAAACTGATTTTCGTTAGAAAATTTACTACTGATAATTTTGTCTCAGTTGAATTTGATCTTTTTGGGTTTTCTGTGAAGGATTATCGGACGGGGAGGCCAATAATGAGATGTAATAGCTGAGGTGACCTTTATCCCTATTCATCTTCTCACACTAATCAAGCTATTCCCTTAACTTTTGCTGTCGTTACTCCTCAGCTATGGAATGATCGGTTAGGTCATCCAGGGTTTTCTATTTTAGATGTGCTTAGGCAGAATAAAAGCATTGATTATACTAAACATTCTAGCTCTAGTATTTGTGGTTCATGTGTACTTGGAAAACATATAAAATTGCCTTTTGTTCCTTCAACTTTGAGTACTTCTTTGCCTTTTGATATTTTACATAGTGACCTTTGGTCCTCTCCTGTTTTGAGCTCTACTGGACATAGATATTATATCT
>JAPFFP010044088.1:0-12693 GCA_026153255.1 Solanum medicagineum
ACACACAGTTTGGGAAGATCTACGTGAAAGGTTTGATAAAATAAATGCATCTAGAACATTTTACCTTCATAAGGAGATAGTCACATTGTCACAAGGAGCCATGTCTGTTTCAAACTATTTCTCTAGAACTTTGGGATGAATTTGAAACTTTGATGCCTCATCCTTCATGTGCTTGTGTAGAATCCAAACAATATGCAGAACATTTACAGTTTCAGAAGCTATGGCAATTTCTAATGGGGTTAAATGAGTCCAAGGCTCATGATAAAAGGAAAGTGCTGTTGTCTATTCCCATTCCGAGTTAACCAAGATTATGCCATGATCATCAATGTTGAGAGTCAAAGGATGAAGGGAATTAGTAGCAGTTCCATTGAAGCTCGGTCTGAAACTGCTCTTATGAGTAATAGAGTACCTAGTAGTCAATATTCTGGCACTAGAGGGTATCAATCAGCCAACTTCCATGCTGGTAGCAGTAGCTCAGGTGCTGGAGGAAGCAATAGCTACAATTGAGGAATGATAACAATGGTGGATACAGACAAAGGAACACTGGTGATGGTAGAAGATTTTATGGGAAATATCATGTTTACTGTGAATTCTATCACTACAAAGTCCACACAAAAGAAACCTGTTACAAACTACATGGATATCCTAAGAGAAGAGGAGAAACATTTAATTCTCATGCTAACAATCTTGCTGCTGGAAGAAGTCAGTACCTCCTCATGTTCTACCAACCAACTCTTCTATGATTGAAACACAAGGAGTGTCCTTGTTTACACAAGAGTAGTATAATCAAATCCTGCAACTGTTGAGTAGAGGAAAGGGAGTAGATACTTCTGCTAATGTTGCCACTGCTAATGTAACAAGTATTATTACAGCTCTTTTGTCTGATATAGTCAATTCACACTAAGATTATTGATACAGGTGCTTCTAATCACATGATTGATAGTCTAGGACTAATGAATCAATATAAGCATCTTGATGATAAACAACTCCTAAAAGTGAATCTGCCCACAAGAAGTCAGGTACCTATAAGTCATATAGGTGAATCACTAGTTCTTAAGAACAAACTACCTAAGGAGGTCCTGTTCAGACCAGAATTCAAGTACAATTTGTTGTCTGTTACACAGTTGACAAAATAGTTACAATGTGTTGTGTTATTTTTTCCTGACTTTTGCGTCTTTCGGGAACTCTTTAGTGGGAGGGTCCTAGGTATTGGTAAAGAAGATTAGAGACTATATTTGTTAGAGACTGAGCTCAAAAGAAAAAATTCTAAGGAAATCATACAACAACTGTTCTCAACAAATCATCTAATGTCGCTAGTTCTATTTCAATTCTGTTAGTTTGACTGCATCCATTTCAATTAATGAATGTTTTCTAAGTAGTTCGTGGCACATGAGACTAGGACATGCTCTTCTTAAAGTTCTATCTAGCATAGACAACTTGCATTCGATGAACTTGAAGGATCATAATTGTATTGTATGTCCTAATGCTAAACAAAGAAAACTATCTTTTCCTACTAGTGTCTGATTCTACTTTTGATTTAGTTCATGGTGATGTGTGGGGACTTATAGAGTTTCAAACTATGATAGTAGATGTACTTCTTAACTCTTGTAGATGATATGACCTGATATACTTGGATTTTTCCACTGCATACTAAATCAGACTCCATTCTCATTTTGAGAGATTTTTTGTTAATGGTGAAAACACAATTTGGCAAGGGGATCAAGTTTCTCAGAACAGATAATGGTACTGAGTTTTTTAACTCTCAGGTGGACTGCCTACTGAAGGAACATGGTGTCACACATCAAAGTTCTTATGTCTACTCTCCTCAACAAAATAGAGTTGTTGAGAGGAGACATAAGTCCATCGTAGATATGGTCAGAGCCTTAATGTTTCAAACTTCAGTTCTATTAAGATTTTGGGGTTTTTATGTCTCAACAGCGGTCTATCTTCTGAACAGACTACCTACCATGCTACTCAAAGGAAGATCTCCCTTTGAGAAGTTGTTTGGTAAGCCACCTCAGAGTGTTTGGTTGGTTGTGCTATGCCATCAATCCAAAGAAACTTGACAAGTTTGCTCCTAGATCCACTCTTATAGTCCACCTAGGGTACTCTTCTTCTCAAAAAAGTTATGTTCTATATGATTTGAGTTCAAATCTCTCTTTGTTAGTAGAGATATTGTTTTCAAAGAAGAGGTATTTCCTTTTAGAGAGCTTATGTCTTCTTCCGATTCTATTTTTCCTGATGACTAACTTTATTCTATTCCTGTGTCCACCCCAATTACCTCCACTCCATTGATGTACTACCACCTCAACTTCCTTTTCCTAACCTAAGTGTATCTCAAGCTTCATCTAATGCCCTTTAAGAAGATCTACTAGATCATCAAAACCTCCTTTTGGCTAGATGATTACATCACTCCATTTTCTAATTCCACCCGTCTATATCTCATTTCTCTTACTCTAGATTATTACCTTTCTATAGAGCATCCCTATCTACTTACTCAGCTGTTGTTGAGACTCAGTCCTATAAGGAAGCGTGTCAGGATCCACTTGGGATAGAAGCTATGAAGTATAAGATTGCTGCCTTGGAAGTTAATTGTACCTGGTCTATAGTTTCACTACATGCTCATAAAACTCCCATTGGTTGCAAATAGGTGCTTAAAGTGAAGTATAAGGCTTTTGGTGAAGTTGAAAGATACAAGACTAGGTTAATGGCTAAAAGTTATAGTTAGCATGAAGGATTGGATTATTCTGAAACATTTCCTCCAGTGGCCAAAATGATCATTGTGAGACCAGTGGTTGCCTTAGCTGCTTCTCTTGGCTGGTTGTTGTTTCAAATGGATTTTTCACAATGCTTTTATACATGTTGATCTTGTTAAGGAGGTGTACATATAGATTCTAAAGGGTTTTGCAAACTGGGGGGAGAAACATATGATTCGCAAACTTCATAAGTCCATATATGGACTAAACCAAGCACCAAGACAGTGGAACTTGAAGCTTACTGAAGCATTGGTCAAGATGGGTTAACACAATCTCTTTATGATTATTCCTTGTTTACAAAAGGGGTAGGTACTGACATTCTAATCATTCTGGTTTATGTTGATAATCTCTAGATTACTAGAGTATCCATATCCCATACAATAGGTTAGCGAAGACTTGCAACATAGATTCAAAATGAAAGATCTTGGAGAGTTGAAGTATTTTCTAGGAATTGAATTTTTTAGAACTACCGAGGGTATACTCATAAATCATAGAAAGTATACTCTTGGGCTTGTATCTGATTTAGGACTAACAGGTAGAAAACTTGCATCCACTCCACTAGAATTGAATCATAAGTTGACATCCACTAAGTGTGATGAACATACAGGGAGCAACACAAGAAATGAAGACAAACCACTTGATGATCATGGAAGATATCAAAGGTTGATAGGAAGATTGCTTTAGTTGACTATGACTAAGCCTAATATATCCTTTGTATTTCAAGTACTTAGTCAATACATGCACTCACCAAAACAGTCTCACATTGAAGCAACACTTAAAGTAGTAAGACATATCAAAGGAACTGCTGGTCATGGACTGCTTATGCCCAACAAAAATTATTTAGAATTGATAGCCTTTTGTGATTCAGACTGGGGAGCTTGTGTGGAGTCTCAAAAGTCAGTCACTGGATATATTGTGAAGTTGGGGAATGCAATAATATCCTGAAAATCTAAAAAATAAAACATTAAGTCAAGAAGTTCTGCAGAAGCAGAATTCAGAAGTATGAGTACCACAGTAGTTGCGATAGTGTGGCTTAAGGGATTGTTAAAGGAATTGGGAGTTAATGTGAAAATACCAGTCAAATTATTCGGTGACAGCAAGGCTGCTATCCACGTAGCAACATATCCCATTTTTTGAACGAACTAAGCATTTTGACATTGATTATCATTTTGTGAGGGAACGAATAATGAAAGTACTCATACAGACTCAGCACATAGGAACCAAGGAACAATAGGCTAATCTACTTACAAAAGAATTGTGTAGACCTCAACATGAAGCACTGGTTGACAAGCTTGGGTTGAAAATATATTTTTCAATTCAGCTTGAGGGGAGTGTTAAGGAATTCTACCAAATTAAGTATTAAGTAAATCAAATTAGTAAGTTAGTTAGTTGAGTAGGTGGTTAGTTAGTTAAAGGTTTCTTTTAGAAAGTGGAATACAACTGTCATTTTGTATCAACTATCCTGTATATATACATATGATTCATGTACAGAATGAAGATGAATAAAATAGTTTTCATTTCTGTAATTATCCCTTGTTCATCTCTAGTTCATGCTCCCATTAATAGAGCTTCTTAACAAATTATCAGGTAAGACTGAGTATAACATACCCTTGTGGTCGAGCCTTTCTTCGGACCTTGTGCATAGTGGGAACTATCTAATGTCCCTACTCTTCTTCATGTTCACGGACATCAATTTTGTATTCGCGAAGTACTGAGGTGGAAATAAATCGTGTTCGCGACTCTTATGCCATGATCGTGGAGGCTCACCTGGTGTCACCTTTGCGTTAAAGAATGAATGGGCCACTACAGAGCCCCTTGATTGTTGGCGTCCATGTTCACGATCCCAAGCAACGCAATCACGGAGCCCCTTGATTATTGACCTGCATGTTCACAAGCCTAAGCGCCACGATCGCGGATGGTGCCTAAAATAATAAAGTGATGGGAATTAGTCCTTTTCCACAATTTTTGACATTTTCAAGCTCGGCTAGGCAACTCTCCAACGTATTTGTGTGAAAAATTTTGGGTAAGCTATTTTTTTACTTATTTCTAACTTTTTCAGTAGTTAAATTTTAATTTTAATAACAAATAGTGATTTCATTGGAGAAATTGGGAGTGTCATGAACTCAAATTTTTGACAAAAATGGGGATTGTGGAGTTATTTTAACTCCATTTTTTAAATGGTTTTTGCATTAGTTTTTTGAAACCTTAAGAAATATTTTTATACAAAAAATTTCAAATTTCAACCTCATTTTTTGGCATTGAATTCTTGGACTGTTTTACCTTTTTTCTTCTTCTTAAATTTCATGATTTTGGTGTCTTTAGTTTCGAAATTTGATTATGAATCATTATTTGACTAGATTGTGGTGCTTTGAAGTATATTTGAAAGGAAAAAGCTTGGCAATAGAATGATCGCGAGTTTTAGCTAAGGCAAGTGAATTTCTAACCCGAATTTAAGAGTGTCGAACGTTATATTTTTTATTTATTTGATTGGGGATGTATTAGGGAATTGATTTGGGTGTATACTTTATCAAATGAAGTAAAGATTGAGATGTAGTAATAATATGACTATGTGAATTGATGTACTAATATGAAAATTTGGATGTGAAAAATGACACAAGAGTTGTGAATCTTTTATTGATTAATATTGATGTGAATGTTGAGATTTATGACATTTTACTACAGATTTTATTTCTAACTTACTCATTCTTTGTGTATATACTCATCTACATTGGATTGTGGAATGTGATAACAGAGAGATATTGATACTTAGAGCCGAGTTCTAGACTGGTTGTTATTTGTCGAGGTCTCTTCAGACGAGTATGATTTGACTGAGGTCTCTTTCAAAAAGTGTGATTTGTCTAAAGTCTCTTTCGGCTGGTTATTTTGCCGAGGTCTTTTTTGGAAGCCAAGGTGTTATTCAGTGAATACATGATCTACATGAGACTCCTATAAGTTTCGGTCTGAGGTGATCATCAGATGTGCATCATAAGACAAATATGCATCATGATAACATGACATTATATTATATTATTTGCACTTTATTATATCATATCTCTTTTTACTCATAGCTTTAATGTGAATATTTGTATGAAGGGTGGCATGACGGTTATTTTGTACTTGAAAATTGATGAAAATTATTCGTCTTATGTTGTATACTTGTATTCTGGATATGTATATTATGTATGCTAGCTTTTTGCATGCAAGGTTGTAGTTTTAGAGGTATATGCTTGGAATGGTAGGAGTATCTGTGTTCTTCATTGCTTTATTAGGGCTTAAAATTCATTTACTGAGTACCATGTTGTTGGATAATCACTCTTTTCTTATACACTTGTGTAGGTATTGATTCTGGTACCTCCTTATTTCCTTATTCCCCATTTTGGACCAAGCTTGAGATAGTCTGAGTGGTAGCAACTAGTCTTTTTCAGTAGACTTTTCATACTTCTATTTACTTACTATTTTTGTTGTATTTGAGAATCAAAGACATTGAGACTTGTATAAATTTTCTTGAATTTTGTTGTAGTAGAGGTTTGTACATGTGACACCAATCTTGGGTTGGTTTTTATGTTGTGGACATCCTTCTTTTATTGCTTATCTTTTCATACTTAGACTGTATTTTTGTTTTATTTTTCACATTATCTTGCAATATCTTGTGTAGATTGGCTTGCCTCGATGGGTAAAAGACAAGTGTCATTACGCTCAATTTCTAGTCATGTCAGTTTTTAGTTGTTGAGAGAAGATAAAGTGCTTCCACTTAACTTTGTCCAGGAAGAAAGAAAGCCATGACCGATTCAAGTAAATAATTCTTGACTGATATGAAAATCATATGGTTGCACGATTTTAAATTTATGGTAGAATTTCAAATTAGATTTTTACAATCTAAACTATGGTAAATTCTTACAAAAACATTATGTTTGTGGATGATAAAATTTGCGTTGAGAAAATAATAATCAAGAACGAAAATATAGCAATAATTTGTAGTATCTAAGTTTAATATGCGAGTGTTACAATCTCCATGAATCCTCTGATTCACCTTTTCAAGTATAAATTCAAGGGCTCTTGAGCTTGATCTTGAATATTGAATCTTGAATTTGTTCTTGATTTTTGAATTTGTTGTTGATCTTGATCTTGTATTTTGAATTTGTTCTTGATCTTGAAATATGAATTTGTTCTTGATCTTGAAATATGAATTTGTTCTTGATCTTGATCTTGAATTAAAGGGCTTTTAAGTTTATTCTTGAACTTGAATGCTTGAACTGGTAGAGAAATTTACAGTGTTTGATCCATTAGCTCTCTCTAGCTTTTTGTTAGAATTCTTGATGTTTATACTAAACTATGAGGAACCTTATATATAGTTGTAGAAATAGAGGAGTTATGATAGAATCAGACATTCTTCTGCCTAATCAGATTTAATTTAAGGTGACATAGCGCAGGAAAAAAAAGTGATAGGAATATGTTTCCTCTCAAGTTATATGACGATATCTAATTAGTTGGAACACATCACTTCTACATGTGACACATTTTTATTAGCCTTTGATTGAGATAGGAATGCCACATCATTTTGACACATGGCGTAACCCAATTGTCTTATTTGTTTGACTTGGCATGCCAAGTCATCCGACACGTGGCATCAAGTGGGCCTTGAGGATGAGAGGATATTGGGTCTAATAAAGTGGGTTATTTTTTTTAGCCCAAATAAATGAATTTGGACAATTAATTAAATCCATATTTTATTAGACTTAATTAATTAACCCAATTATATTAATCCACAATATTCATTTGGACTAATATATTTTGAATTTAATATAATTTAAATCATTTTATAAAAAATTTATATTTTGATAAATTTTATATGATTACAATGTCATGATCAAAAAATTTGAGACAATCATATTAGCATCTACTCTATTCCTGTAAATGAATCATAATCTAAATTTTTTATACCATTTTCATAATTATAGTATGAAAGTAAAATGAGAACATATATAATATGAGTCATCAATAGTATGCCATAAGCTAAACTATGCGGAAATAAGCGTTACGCCTTGTTATATAGTTTGTAACATTAGAGTAATTATTTTAGAACTACGTACTACGGTCAAAATAATAGTTGGGTACTATATGGCTTAAATATTTTGGGTAGTACTGCTAAAATAGTGAAAAAACAAAAAGGTGTGTTTGTTCTGCAAAAAGAATATTTTTAATTTTTGAACAACTATATATTTCAACTGCTTATGTTGCGTTCTCTATAAATGGAGATGTCAATTAGTCCATATCAATCACTTTATAATTCAAATTTGGTGATGCGCTTGTTGTATTATTTCAAAAGAACTTTGTTTTCTAATCCTGTAGACAGACAATCACTCTTTTTAGATACTAATAATATTATGTCTCAAGCCGTTGTCTTCTTATTATGTTCATCTTATTTTTAACAATATTCAGAAAATAATAATACTGTTATTATTATATAGATAGATATCAATTAAAATTCAAGAATCTCTTTGGTGAATAGAGGGACTTCATTGTGGTTTGATGGAATCAATTACAGTACTCGCCGGAAGGATTGTAAAGATTTATCGTAATTTAGATTGTCAAACATAAACAATCTAATATGTAATCATATCATTAGTTCAAGATCGCAGAACTATATGATTTTTACATAATACATAAGTCTAGTGAAGAAAACATATCAGAATCGACCATGAGATCTTGACTTGATTGCTTGTACGGAAGCCTTTTTCTTCTTCTTGACAAGATATTAATTTTTGTCTCTCTTGACTTATATTGATCTTTCAGAATGACTGTGGATGGAAATTACAGTAATCTTCAATATTTATAGGAAGAGAGAAGACCAGTTACTTTAATCCCACGTTCCATCATCATGGGTAGGAAAAGTTATATCCATACTAACCGTCATAACTTCCCACTATCATGCCCCTTAACCACCCATTATATTTCCATAACCTCCCACTAACATACCCACAACTCCCCACTAACATAAGTAGTGGGTGGTGGTGGGAAGTTTGGATAAGAGTGGTGGGATGTTATAGTAACTTCCACCAATCATAATGGAAAAAGATGGAAAGTTACAGTAACTTCCACCAACATGAGTAGTTGGCGGTCTAATAACTTTCATAGACATTATCTATTTGAATTTAGTTAGTAATTAAATATTAAACCAAGATGAATATTAACGTGAGCCATCAAATTAACATACGTCGCCATAAAAGCTAACATTCTCCCACTTGGCACACGTAACATCAATAATTTAACGGCTTAATAAACATTTTAATTACTATGTGCACATTACTAAATTCAACATCATTTGTCGTTTTGAATAAGTCAATTAATACGAGTCATGACGATCATATATCCCTTCTTTGACATAATTCCTTCCATGTACCACAATATTAGTATATTACTCAGCACAACCTTTAAATCTATAATGGTCCAACAATAATGTTTAGAATATCTTTATCTAAACTAAACTTATCAACATCATTCTCAACATAATGTATACAAGAGAAAACAGGTAATAATAACAGAAAAATACATAATTGAGCTCAAAGTGTCAATTGCTTAAACATAATAAAATCTTTACAAAAAGTCATTCATTGCTATCCATAAGACCCATTCTTTCAACACATCAGTAAATGTTTTGGGTGGTAATCCTTTCGTCAAAAGATCAACAATCATAAGTTTGGTGCTAATATGTTCAATTGACACTTTATGTTTCTGAACTTCTTCTGTAGATTATTTCAATTCCATATGCTTAGCACCCTTTGAATACTTATCATTTTTAGAGAAGAAGACTGCTGCACAGTAAAGTTTCAGCGGCTTGGAAATACTGTCGACTAGCCCAAGTCCTGAAATAAATTTATGCAGTCAATTAGCCTGAATTGTAGCCTTAAAGCATGCTACAAACTTATCTTCCATAGTGGATGCAACTATAACAGACTACTTCGCACTTTTCTATGAAATTCCTCCTCCAGCTAATAGAAATAAATATCCAAATGTGGATTTTCTTGTATCCACACAACCAACATAATCTAAATCTGAATATCCAACCACGCTAAGATGATCAGATCGTCTATAAGTGAGCATACGAGCTTTTTTCCTTGCAAGTATCGTAACACCTTCTTCGCAGCCTTCTAGTGATCCATTCCTGGATTACTTTGATAATACCCCAGCATCCCAATAGCAAAACTTATGTATGGGTTGGTACATGTCTAGGCATACATTAGGCTCCGAAATGATTGATGCATAAGGAATATCATTCATTTGCTTATGTTCCAATTTGTTATTTGGACATTGATTGAGACTAAATTTATCTCCTTTCTGAATTGGAACGGGACTGGATGAGCATTTTTCCATTCTAAATTTCTCCAATACTTTATTAATATAGGCTTTCTGAGACAATCCCAACAATCTTTGTGATCTATTCCAAAATATTTCTATCCCAATCACATAGGATATCTCTCCCATATTATTCATTTCAAAGTTGTCACAGAGATATTTTTTGGTATTATGAAACAAAACCAACATCATTCGTAGCAAGTAAGATGTCATCAACGTACAGAACTAACATAATAAACTTACTTTCACTGACCTGTACAACGATCAACGGTGTTTTCCTTAAATCCAAAGGTAACAATAGCTTTATTAAACTTAAGATACCATTGTCGGGAAGCTTGTTTAAGTCTGTGTATTGACTTCTTAAGTTTACACACCATGTGTCCCTTTCCTTTGACAGAAAACCCTTCAGGTTGATTTATATAAACTTCTTCCTCCAAATTCCCATTAAAAAAGGCAGTTTTCACATCCATTTGATGTAGCTCTAAGTTATAATGAGCTACTAAAGCCATTATAATTCTGAGTGAATCTTTTCTAGCCATCTTTTTGAGTGAAACCTTTGGCAATAAGTCTGGCCTTGTGACGTTCAATATTGCCAGTAGTGTCTCGCTTGGTCTTAAAGACCCATTTACACCCAACTCTTTTACAACCTTTAGGTAATTTAACAAGGTCCCAAATATCATTATGTTCCATGGACTTCAACTCATCTTTCATGGCTTCTATCCATTTATCAGAATGTTTACTTTCAATGGCTTGTGAAAATGAGACTGATCATTATCAATTCCCAAGTCAATTTCTGACTCGTGTAGATATAACAAATAATCATCAGAAATGTCAGATCTCTTTTGTCTTTGAGATCTCCTTAATGCTACTTCTTGTGATTCATTTATTGTCTGTTCATTATTTATGGCTTCATCATAGTTAGTAGGAGCATCAATTTGTTGTTCTTGTTGACCACTAGATTTTACAAACAACTTCAGGAACAACAATTTAAGAAGAAGTATAAGGTAGAGAAATTTGAACCTCAACTTCTTTAATTTCCATATTACATGGTTCCTCACTCCCACTAACTTCACCATTCTCAATGAACCTAGCATTTTCAGTTTCAACAATTCTCGTACTATGATTAGGACAATAAAATCTATACCCCTTTGATTTTTCTAGATAACCAATGAAGAAATCACTAATTATTTTTGAATCCAGTTTTTTTTCTTGTGGATTATAAATTCTAATTTCTGTCGGGTAACCCCAAACATGCAGGTGCCTCAAACTAGGTTTCCTACCAGTTCACAGTTCAAAAGGTGTCTTTGGAACTACTTTACTAGGAACCCTATTTAGTAAGTAAACGATAGTCTTTAAAGCATACATCCACAAATAAAGAGGTAGAGATGAATTACTCAACATACTCCTAACCATATCCATTAATGTACGATTACGCCTTTTCGCCACACCATTTTGTTGTGGTGTGCCTGGCATTATATATTAAGCACATATGTCATGCTCTTCTAGGAATTTAGCAATTGGACCAGGTGTTGTCCAGCTTCATCACATCTTCCATAAAACTCACCACCTCTATCTAATCTAATTATTTTCACATTTCTTTCTAGTTATCTTTCAATCTCTGTAATAAATACCTCTAAGGCATTAATCGCTTGAGATTTTTCATGCAACAAATAGACATATTCATAACATAAAAAATCATCAATAAAGGTGATAAAGTATTTTTCCTAAAGTAGATGAACAGTACAACCAGAGTCGATCCACCAAGTATTATAAGGAACTTCAATTAAGTTTGATTTGAGGCATGTCAAAGCACAAGGCCTATCTTTCTTCTCGAACCATGCCTTACGTTTCAAATAATCTTTCTGAAAGTGTCCAACATTTCCATAGAAATGATACTTATCATCCTTATGTTCCTTCTTATGTACTTGAGATGATGACTCATTAATATTAAACTGTTTCTATTTTCCCTTACCATGCTTCTTTCCTTTCTTTCTAGCTCCTTGATGACTTACATAATTGATGGAGTGGGTTCCTTAATTCTTGCGCCTTATTTCCTCTTGAACCAACATTTTGCAATTCATGCACATTTCATTTGTCTTTCATGGTGTTGTAGTTCATTCGGAAAGGGCCATACTCAGACAGTAATGAGTTTATGATGAATTGTACAAGGAAATTTTATTCCAGTTCCATCCCCAAGGACTTAAGTCTTGCTGCTATGTTTTTCATTTCAATGACATGCTCATGCATAGTACGTGAACCATCAAACTTCATGGTGGTCAAAGTACACATTAGTGTCCCAGCAAGAGACTTATCAGCAATTCCGAAGGATTCTTTCATAAGTTTCAAAAATTCACTTGCATTCTCTATCTTAGGAAGAGTAGTCTTAATGTTGCCCACAATATTCATTCCAATGAACATTAGGCCTAACCTGTTAGACCGATCCTAGTGCTTATAATAGGATCTTTCCTCAACACTACTAGTTTCAATAATAGCAGTTGGTCTCTCAGTGTAAACTGCAACATCCAGATCTAAAACACCGAGATGGAATTTGATCTATTCGCACCAGTCTAAGAAGTTCGTTAAA
>JAPFFP010044089.1:0-12693 GCA_026153255.1 Solanum medicagineum
TTTAATTCTTTTATCATAATTTGGAAAAAATAAACGTGGACGAGGAGGAAAAAGCAAAAACCTACCTGCGGTAGGCAAATCACATGAGTGCATATAAGACATCAAAAATCTCAATGTATTACTACAGGTTAGAGTTATATTTTTTGAAAAAATTACAAAATTACACAACTTTATTTGTCAAAATCTTTAATATTTCCTACCTTTTATAAAAATTACAAAAATCTCGATTTTTTCTTCTTACCCTTTTAATTTTGATACTTAAGTGACCAGCCTTTTGATAAAAAGCTATAAATGCCTAGTTTATTGTGTAGAAATCTAATCAATGTCAATCACACATTAATTATCC
Source organism: Solanum medicagineum (assembly GCA_026153255.1). Lineage (NCBI taxonomy): Eukaryota > Viridiplantae > Streptophyta > Magnoliopsida > Solanales > Solanaceae > Solanum > Solanum medicagineum. The sequence continues at coordinate 347 of JAPFFP010044089.1, forward strand.
TTTTTCACATTAAAGACATATTTCAAACTTTATTCAATTTTTTCTTTTTCTCTCCTAGAGTCCATACGCCCTTAGTCATCATCTTTTCAATTTCATTGTAGACTGAAATTTAATTTTTTTCGCAACTTCATCATTCAACAATGGAGTCAATGCCGTCTTTTAGTCTGAGCCTTACCCAAAACGAATCTGAAAGTGTAGACTGCTTGAAAAATACTTTTTTTAACCAATTGTTACCACTGCACTTGAATAAGTGGATCCCCTACATCGCAATGGATCATGATCAAGGAAAACAATTACTAACCATCAATACGTATCAATTCTATAAGTTGAATATTTTATCGACCATTAATGAAGGGTCGAGAATTCTGGTGCTTCTCAATTTTCTCCGCAATTACTATTATGGGAAAATATAATCTGGAGAAAAGATTCAACTTCAACGTTAGAAGATCTGATGGGAAAAGGTATGAAAGTATGGAAGTAATTAATTTTAGAATTGTATAATAAAGTATCAAAACTTTCGTGTAGCAAAAGACTGAACAGAGAAAAGGCTTTGTATACGAAAGATACTTTTAGGCAGAAAATTTGAGGACATTCTGATTGATAATACGACAAAGTGTTCCATGATGAAGGTATGCAAATAAACATAATATAGTATTATTTATGTTCATGTGGTGATGTATCAAGAAATAATTTTTCAGTGCAGGTCGTTCCATCCTCATAGTACATTTATTTCGTTTATGATGCGGATTACAAATTCATCATTTGCCTCGAAAGAAAAAGTTGTAACCGTGAAAAATTTCAAATTGATGAAATATCGTATTCACACGCAATTGTTGTTTTGAAAAGTAATAATGTGATTGATATGCATCCATACTGTTCTGATTATTATAGGTCAAAATCCTTAGAAAATTATGTAGTACCAATGATTCCTAAGTCAAATAGAGCAGATTGGGAAGTACCAAAAATTTCTCTTGACGAAATTATTTTGTCACCCAAGTACAAAAGAATACCGAAAAGTTCAAAAAAAGGGAAAAAAGAAGAGCGCAGGTGAGAAGGTATCTACCAGCACAAACTGTTGTAGTCGGTGTAGACATGAAGAACATAATCGACGCAAATGTAATTTTTTTTCCAAAGAAAAATGAATATTGACTTCATGTGCATTTCAAATTAGTTGAATAAGTTTGTATGATAATAATTGTATCGTTTGATATTATGAAGGCACTGTAAAACCAAATGTTATATTTCTCTTTTTGATTCATGAAAAAATTGAAACTAATATGCAGTCCAACTACACATATAACTGTTGATATTTTATGTTAACGAGATTCTTGATATATTGTGGACAAATTAAAGTAATGTACTAATTTACATCAAACTGAGGTATCAACGTATGAGATACTAAAATAAGTATATCAATATACACTAAATGTACAATATGCATTAATAAAGATTACTTTAAGTAATATGTCAAGTATCATTAAACAGGAGACTTAAAATTGATTCTGAAGTGGATATATCAATAAACTTCATATATTGCGAATAAAGTAAATGAATATTAAGTTTATTTGGTCCTTGATATCAATTATTAAATCGATTAAATTTAGCAATTTCTATCATTGGAAAGGATAGATACTCCTTTAACCTTACAATCAATTAGTAGTAACTAAGTGATGAGATTTTTGAACCCTTTCAGCATATTCATTTATTTGCCCCTTTTAAAATTTAAATGTAAAAAGTATGAGTTTTACTTATTATTGAATGATGCCATTAAAAAATTTTCTTCCTTATTTAGTAAGTAACATTTGAAACATCATTTAACAAAAACATGTTATTATATATCATTAACATTCAAAAAAGTATTTATTGAATCTTGAAGTTGAAGTTTCAATAAATCAGATACTTGGGAAAAAATTTATCTAGAGATATACTCTTGAATAACTACAAAATTACAAAAATATATTGCGTTTGAGATCACATTAAGTAATATTACAAGTATCAATAAATGGGTGACTTAACATTTATTCTTGAAATGGATGTATCAATAAGCTAGATAATATGCACGAATGTTTACTATAGTCGTAAACTTTGAAATAAGAAAAATGACAAATTAATATTTAATTCACTTCGTAATGTGTATCGAAACACTAATATATTTTTTATCAATAAAGCAAATATAGTAAAGTATATGATGCACATTGGTCAAGCATAACAAAAATAAAAAATAAAATTAACATCCATAGTATCAAAAAATCATGTGCATGCAAACACAAGAATTTTGATTAAAGTCAACAAACATAGTTTTCAAGGTAACATTAAAAGAGTAACAAAAAGGATTAATAGTTGTCAGCAACAAAGATAAGTAAATTAAGTTAAAGCTGTATATTTAGTTGCTTTCTAACTATTCAACTAGACTTGGTCATAATATAGATGGCTAAGAAAGTGTGATCAATTTATCTCTGTCCGGTGGTCGAAACAAATCCTTCGACCTGGCCGGGTGGATCATCGTTTTCACTTACATAACCGTCGCCAGCCTTGTCCAATTCATATTTCCACAAAAGAGCAGTGTATCTTCTACAAACATAACTAGCATCGAGTGCATTTGATGAACTGAAATCCTATCACTGATATATTTTGCAAAGGCAGCCACAAACACACAACAATCACTGCATATAGTGTATCAGAAAAAGTAAGGACATTTATAATTATCAGTCTTAAGGTATCTGAGTATCTAATAATTGATACTTGAGCATAAGTATCAGAAAGCTAGATACTATACTTTAAACTAAACAGTTTAAAAGTGAAAACATTTATACCTATTGGACTTAAAGTATTTGAATATCTAATCATTGATATTTAAGCATAAGTATCAGAAAGTTAGATATTATCAAGTAAACTACACATTATAAAAATGAAATTGTTGATATTTGAGATTAGATGATTTGAAAATACATTAAATTTTGCTTTAAATTAACAATTATACTAATATTATTGATTATTGATACTAATAAAGTGCCAATAAATAAGATCTGGATTAATAAAGTTTTGCAAATAAGTATCAACAAGTTGATATTCATCAATAAATTTTTATGTGCATTCACAAAAGGTTAACAATACTAAAATTTGTATAAAGTTATGTTAAGAATAGTTGATACTTGTAGACATTACGATTCAATGATTAATTGTAAAAAGTTAAAAATAATTAAAAACTTTGCTGCGGAAAATAATAAAAAAGAAACAAAAATCCGCGGCATAACCTTATTACAAATGTATCAACTAGTGGTCAGCTTCAAATATAAATAGATATGAAAATAGCTATATGGATTAAGGTATCAAAAGAACTAAATGGATTCGCATGTAAAATGAGACCAAAACACAAACAATAGACAAATTTATGAAAAGGACGGACTTACATTTGGCAATGAAGGGCCGGTAATGGCGGATTGAGCTTTATTTTTCCCTCTTATATATTTCCAGCTTGACGACTTGGAAGTAGACTCTACATCCTTCAAAACTTCATCCTTTTCCATGTATGGTATCATCAACAAACTCGCCACCAACATTATTGTCACCTACTTTTGATGGGTCTACAGAAGGTAGTATAATGTCTCCACTTTCAGCAACGTTTTGGGTCAGATCGAGACTAAAAATAACAAAGACTCCATTATTGATTGTCGCATTAAAAAAAATTGGCAAATTTCAGTCCAAAATCGGAGTGGCGGGGCGGATAAGATACTGCAGACGGTTAAAAAAAGTATTTTTCAAGCAGTCGTTACCACTGCTTAGGATGGTTCGCTGACGCTTTAAGTAATTTCCACTGTGACAGATCAAAATTGAGATATTCATTGTCGATGGATACTTTCTTCTTCTTTTATTGATCTAGAATCAAAATTCTGATGTGAACTATTAGGATTCTGAAACGAACCCAAAAAGTGCCCCAAAATGTGCCTCGGAAGTGCCTGGAATCATAATTTTTATATATCTGAAAATTCGTGTACGATATCAAAAATCCGACTTCATATTCTTGTTCAGAGAGTCGTTTTGAGTGGGAAATAGGTCTAACCCCAATTTAAGAGTAGATGATTAGTAATTTCAATTTTCCAAAAAAAGAATTCCAGTGAGCTTTTCGCGCCCCTGGCGCGACGCGCCAAGGGTGCACTAGTATATTTTTTGGTCCAGTTTTGACTTCGATCCAAGACTTTTAAATCTTGGGCCTAAGTGTTCCTAAACATGAAAATACCTACACTTAGCCATTTTTCACTTTCATATCATTCTAAACATTCCCAATACTTATTCAAATACTTAGCTAAATATTTTACTCCTAAACTCAAGTCTCAAAACCCTTTCCGAATCTAAGGATTTCATCTTAAGCTTCAAGTCTTCATCTCTAATCTTCATAAAGTTCATCTACAAAGCTAAGATATGTGGGTTTCTTTGATGGCTTCCTTTCACTCATGATACCCAAGCTCTACTCAAAATTGAATGATTTAAAGTTGATTCATTCATGGGTCTTATCTATTATGAAAATCACTGCACACTATGTTGAGGTTTATGAAATTGTGACTATTTACCATGTTTTAAGTTATGAATCTAAGATCTATTGAAAGACTTGATGAAGACTTTTGATGTATATTACTTGAGGGTGTTACCAAGTATCTATTGAAGGTTTTACATTGAACTTTCTAGCATGATTTCACTCTTGAATTACATGGTTTTACACTAGCACAACATACTTTCTAAGTGTTTGATAAAATGCTCGGTTATAGATTCTTGAGGAATTGAAGGTTTAATACATGTCTTATGGGTTGAATGATTATATAATAATGAAATGATGATGAAATAATGATGGAATAATTATGAAATTGATGTATGTATATGATGGCTATATGATGATGAAAGGAATGTTTGAATATGATGATTGTATGATGATGAGAGGAATGTATGACTAAAACGACTATAGGATGGTAGGAGAAATATGTATATCTAAATGTGATATTGTCTCTATAGTGTTGGGGATGACCAAGCCTAGCTCGGGAGCTTGTAGGCCCAGGTATCCTATTGAGGGGTTTGGTACCATGATCGTCTAGCTCGGGGGGTGGTAGGCCCGGGTAACCTTGTTGGGGTTGGTACCCATCAACCTTATTGGGGGGTTTGTACTCCATCAACCCGTTAGGGGGTTTACAGAAGATGCTCCGAGAAAAGCCCCTCTACCAAGTAGACCCCGATTAATGAGGACCAAGTGCCTCAAGAGCCTATGGGAGAACCAGTTACTCAAGGGAAATTTTGGACTACCTTTGCCACCGGTTACTCAAGATAAACTTCAGACTACCTTTGCCATGATTTCCCAAGTTGTGACCAACTAGGCTAGGCAGGCTAGTCCTCCTCCGCATGCTCCCACTCTGGTTGATAGAGTGAGAGATTTTACCCGGATGAATCCTACGAAATTTTATGGATCGAAAGCTGATGAGGATGCTCAAGACTTTAATGATGAACTCTCAAAGGTGTTGACTATTATGGGGGTGACTTAAAAAGATAAAACTGAGTTAGCTTCCTGTCTGTTAAGGATGTTTCTCAAGTGTGGTACGCCCAATGTTTAATGGAGAGGATTAGTGATGATAGAATTAGTTGGGAAGAGTTTAAAGTTTCCTTTCTGGACTGTTTCCTTCCTCTTGAGCTTAGGATGCCAATATGATAAAATTTATTAATCTCAAGTAGGGTGGTATGAGTGTGAGGGAATATTCCCTCAAATTCACAAATCTCTCAAAGTATTCTCCTATGCTAGTGGCTGACCCTCGTGGAAGTATACACAAGTTTATTTCTGGGATCTCTAATTTGATTGTGAAAGAATGTCGTACGACTATGCTTATCTAGCATATGAACATCTCCAGACTCATGACTTATGCTGAACAAATTGAAGGGGAAAGTCAAGGAGAAGAGGCTGAACAATTCCAAGAGAGCCCATTATGATGGTGGGTTCTCAAAATCTAGAAGTGGTGGTGGATATGGTTGCTTTCAACAAGGACATGGTTCAAATGTAAAGGTTGCCAATTCTAGGGTTCCTCCTCCCAATACACAAGTTGGAGGTTGGCCAATTCCACCTCAGTGTACTACATATGGAAAGAACCACTCGGGTGCATGCTTTAAGAGCTTAGATTCATGTTTTGGGTGTGGTAATAGGGTCGACAAGGTTGTTGATTGTCCTAAAGATACCAAGAAGGTTTAGGGTCAAGTCTCTTAAGGTTATCAAGCTAGAAAAAAGCTCCACAAGGCGGTTCCCCCAAGAAACAATAGGTTCTATGTCTTGCATGCTCGACAGAAAGTAGAGAAGACTCCGAATGTAGTGATTGGTATGTTAAACATCTTCGATTTTCATGCTTATGCTTTGTTTGACTTGGGTTCAAATTTATCTTTTGTGACTCCTCTTTTGGCTATTAAGTTTGGATTGAGTTCCAAAATTTTAAGGGACCGCTTTTCTGTTTATACTCCCGTGGTAAGTCTACTGTAGTCCAAAGAGTTTATTGGGTTGTCCTATGTTTGCCTTGCATAAATTCCTTCAACGTGATCTTATTGAACTTGAGATGTTTGATTTTGATATTGTTCTTGGGATAGATTGGTTGCATACTTCGTATGCCTCTATAGATTGTAGAACCTAGAAAGTCAAATTCCCATTTTCGAATGAGCCTGTTTTGAAGTGGAAGGGTATTGATTCCGCCTTTAAGGGTCACTTTATCTCTTATCTCAAAGTCCGAAGGATGATTTCTAAGGGGTGCATCTATCACACTGTGTGAGTTCGAGATATGGAGTCTGAGTCACCTACTCTTGAATCTGTTCTGGTAGTTAATGAGTTTTCAAATGGTTTTTTCGAAGATTTGCCTAGTAATCCTCCCAAAAGGGAAGTACACTTTGGTATAGATCTCCTCCCAAATACTCATTCATTTCCATTCCTCCTTATTGTATGGCACTGACTGAATTAAAGGAGTTGAAGAATCAATTTAATGACTTATTGGAGAAGGGTTTTATTGGGCCAAGTATATCGCCGTGGGGGTGCTCTAGTGTTATTTGTATGAAAGAAAGATGGATCTCTTCTAATATGTATTAATTATAGGCAATTAAATAAAATAACCATCAAGAATAAATATCCGTTCCCAAGGATCGATGACTTATTTGATTAGCTTCAAGGAGCTACCTATTTCTCAAAGATTGACCTCCATTCCGGCTATCATCAATTGAGAGTCAGAGAGTGTTACATTCCCAAAATGGCTGTCTGAACTAGATACAGGCATATTGAATTTGTAGTGATATCGTTTAATTTGACTAATGCTATGGTTGTATTTATGGATCTTATGAATCAAATGTTCAAGTCATTTCTTGATACTTTTATGGTTATCTTCATTAATGATATTCTGCTTTATTCTTGATATGAGCGAGAGCATATGGATCATTTGAGGTTGGTTCTCCAGACTTTAAAGGAGAAACAATTATATGCTAAGTTAAGTAAATGTGAGTTTTGGTTGGGTGAGTTAGCTTTTCTTGGTCATGTGGTATCTAGTGATAGCATTAAGGTTGACCAAAACAAGATTGAGGCCATGAAGAATTGGCCTAGACTATTGACTCCTTCTGATATTCGAAGTTTTCTTGGGCTAGCCGGTTATTATAGGAGATTTGTTGAAGGTTTCTCATCCATTGCATCTCCATTGACCAAGTTGACTTAAAATAAGGCCAAATTTATATGGTCAGATGAGTGTGAGAAGAGTTTTCAGAGTTTCTAGAAGTGTCAAGTGACACAAATTCAAGTTTAGATAAATTTGACATGATGAAAACTATCATAAGATAATTGAGTTAATAATATAATGTTGATTTCTTTATAAAAATGATAAATTAATATTCCAAATAATAAAGTATAATTTGAGTATGAAATATATACATGAACATGGAATGTTACAAAGGCATGTAAACTCATAACATATTAAGATGGTAAATTTAATATATATTTTTATAATATTTACGACTAGATTCAATAGATATTAATGCATAATTTTGTATGGATTATAGTTATATTTAATAAAACATAATGACACAAAAGTAATAATCACAAATGTATAAAAGAAAAATATTTACAAATATTCTAACTAGCCTACCATCATAATACATAACATGTAATCTACAGTTATAGGTTAGTGACATATAAATAAATTTAAACCTTAAGCATATCAACTATTACATCTAGTACAATATTATAATAATACCTAAAACAAGTCATGTATGCAGTAATTAGATTATATAACAAAAACTTATGAAAGTCGTATAGAGATATTATAAATATATTAACGTATACCTGAGTTGGAAAGAAAATTGATTAACTTTTAAGAAAAATGTAACATTGATTTAAGTAAATCTCAGTTGGTTAGAGATTTGTGTTGATAACGTATTGTAAAATATTAGCAATATAAGAATATTAAACTATAAAGGAAGAAAAATAGAGTGCAATATAGAGAATATGTTAATCTCTTCAAGTGTGTTCTTCACAATGGTAAAGAATACCATTTTATAGGATGCACATACTATCCGTTTACAATCCTTAAGCAAATACATTAGTACAATATTTAATTAATATAATCAATACATACATTACGCTAAGGGATTAAGTGAATGAAACATCCACAATATTGAATGAATTCATAACAATTATTAATAATGTAAGAAATAATAGATTTTTCGTCGGAATATGACTGGTAAGGTTTATAATCAAAGAGAACCCTTTGAATCTTTGAAAATATATTAATTGTATAAAAATAAAATTTGTTGGATTGTTACAAAATTATTTTGATGAATGAAAGATTGTTGAACGAATCAGATTCCAGCAACGTAAGCATTTTAGTGGTCTATAGCCAAAATTGAATTGTAGTTGCCCATTCTTGAAACATGTATTTAGGATCGCAATTTGGTAAGTGCCTTGTAGTGTGTTTTGGATGATGTATGAAACCCACCTAATCACTCACCATATGAAATAAATCGATTATGTTTTTGAAATTTGGCGTGTGATAGCATGGGTTCATAATTTTGATGTTAATTCATTCATACAGGGTTGGAAGGTTTGGGGAAGCATGCTTAATAATTTTCGATGGTGTACATGTGTTAATTATAATTTTGGGGTGTTGAATGTTGTGTTATGAATTATATGGGTGTGTACGTATTGCTTCTATGCTACTAGAATAGGTTAAAAGATCGTATGGGGTCCGTATTGATGGACTTAGAAACTCCAGTAATTCAATTTTCTTGTTTGTGAGGGTCTTTTATTACCCATGGGACATCCCACGAGTCGTAATTTCCCTTCTTATGAAATTTCTAAAACTTGAAGTTTTTGAGTACCCATCAGACGAGATCTTCTATAAGACATAAGCATTTTATAACTCATTGACATGCCTCGTTGACTCCTACCTGCAAAAGATTCACACACTGGAATAATCTACGACTCATAAAGCCCTCTATGTGTCGTACTTGGTCTCGTAGATGGCTTCCAGTGAACAAATTTTATAAAAACAGTTTCTATGAAAGCCTTCTATAGCTCATAGTTTCCACTAGGACCCGTAAATGAGCTTCGTAGACCCTTTAGGAACTAAGTCTGACATGTTCTTGCATTTTATTTTCTTAAAAGTTGGGGCTAACACAGGTTGCGTCATGCATGTTTCAGGTACTATGGCCCAAAAAACAAGATGTGAGGAGATCAAGGCTATGTAGAGGAGGCTCAGAGATGAGACCTTGGGGGAGGAGTAGACCTCCACACTTAATGGATCACTAAAGGAGCTCAGCATTCGACTTGACCCAGATGCTGACAAACCACAGATAGGGGTTGTCGCCAGACTTGGGCATACTCGGGCTCTTGTTGTTCGTACTCCTTAGTCTGACAAGGTTGACTATGACAAGAGAAGCTCCATGCAGATAACTCTATCTAGAGAGGAGTCCATCTCAGAGTCAAGCTCCTACAACAAGTCAGAGACAGAGTCCTTCACTGCACCACGAACATCACCATCTCTACCAAACACTCTTACTAGTTGATAGTGCGTAGCGAGCAGGAGGAACATATATATAGAGGGAGTTTAGGCTACCAAGTAAGGCAGCCAGCCTGCTCTATTTATGAGGAGCCCCAGGCCATCTCAACCAGATTAGACAGTGTCCCTGATCTCCAAGACACTATCAGAAAATATGGGCTCTAATGGCTGACCAAATCGCTAGAGAGTACTCCAGGACCATGGTGAGCGAGTTGTACGTATCTTGTGCAATGACCATTCAAATCACTCTTCCCAAGGGGCAGAAACCCTTTGCTTAGTCTAGACTGATGCAGACTAGAGTGTGGGGCTGGAAGGTGGATATCTTAGAGACTAGCATCCATTTTTGCTATTTAGGCCCGAGTTCCCTGCCCCCAAACCCACAGTAAAGTTCGACCACAAAGTAAGGTAGACCAAGGACTTGAGCCTGATGAGAGGTGCAGACCGCAGACCCAACTTGATGAGATGGGTGGCCGATTTGATTGCTAAGCAAGGTCCAGAGCCTGCAGTTGCCACTCCCTGGGAGCCTATTGTTATGGCTTCGCTTAGTTTCCCCACCAAATTTTGGTGGGCGATTGTCAGAGTATGCATTCGGCCAACAGTTGTAGATAATACTTTGACATTGGAGCGTGCAGTGATAGTTGCCTGCATCTTGGTTGACTATAAGATAGATTGGTCTTACCTCATTGCTGAGCAGATCCACAAGTCAGCCCTGAGGTGGTCTACCTCCATCCTCTTTCCATGCATGATCTATAAACTCTGCCTAGAGTAGGAGGTAACGAGTCTACACTAGCTGGACTACCTGATTGAGGTCTAATGTACTTTTGATGCCATCTTGATTCAGGTTGAGGAGAACCTAGTAGTACTCCGATGAGCACTGCACCAGCCAATTCTCACACTAGAGATATTCCTCCTAGTACCACCGCCAGGGGTTCCACCCACCACCATCACTGTTGTTTCCATAGAGGAGACGCCCCTACAGACCGAGGCAGATGAGAAGAGGGGGCTTATTACTCTACTCCTGCACCATAGGCCACTTCATCACAGACAGTACCCGCGGGCATGTTTACATGTCTGCAATTATTCAAGCCATGGCGCAATGATTGTCACATGCTGAGTCGCAGTTGACTCAGTTAGTTCAGTAGATCAGGACTTCGGTCTGTAAGATATCATAGAGTTAAAGGGCCACATACAGGCATACACGATTTCCACTATTCAAAAACTGTCTTTTCATCGTGGATACCTCCATTGAAGCCTTAGAGTTGAGGGTCTAACAGAGCTTGAGTACGGCCCGACCAGCAGATATGACAATCATACAGACGGAGATCCAACGATTTTGGGCCAACATGACAACAACATTGGCAGCACCAATGACACTACTATAGACTACACTTTCGGTGTTGGTGGTTGATCTATTTGATCATGAGGAGCTTCCACATCCTTCCTATGGGAAGAGGTCCCGCCAGGATGATGATCCAGATATAGTACGATTACGTGTAGGACTAAAAGAGTAACAGGAGCTTGAGCTTGTCTTGAGGCAGGATGAGGGGTTACGACAAGATTGTGTACTCAGGCAGGTGAGGGGTACTGGCCCCTTCACTCATGGTGCTACTACTGAAAAGGCCAGCACACATGTTGAGGGTGGCTAGACTCAGCCACACACTGGCACTTAGGTGCCCAGGTATATTTTTTGACCCCCCATACTTTATTTTTGTTTTGATTGTGTGCATTGAAATAATGCATCTCTTTCTTGATGGGGTGTAGGTAGTTTTGGGCGTCAGTGAAGTTTGAGTATCCTTGGCCTAAAACTACCCCAATTTTTGAATCATAAGGGTTTTCTTGCCTAAGTCTTTTTCCCAATGGATATTTACTTTTTGTTGAATCGACATGCTTAGGATGTTTAGGTAGTATTTGTAGCATATAATACTGAGATCCGTGGCATATGAATGTTTTTGAGCTTTTTTTGTGAAAAATGATACCCACCAAATTTTTGATTAGTTAGTCTAAATATCAACCATGCGTGTTTAAGTGTGTTGATGGTGCTTGTTCTGATAAGTGAGGACAAATTGAGATTAAAAGTATGATCTGAGAGTCTGTTTTAGTAGTGTAATTAGTGCCATGTGAATGTGAGCTTAGTTTGCTAAATCTATGTATTGTGTTTCAATTTAGAACTTTCCATGTTACTCTGATTTAGACTTTATGTTAGTTGGTTAGGAAAGGATCTTAGGTGTCACGACCCAACCCAGGGGTCGTGATTAGTGCCGATTGGGCACCCAAACAACACCAAATCGGATTTTCAATTAT
>JAPFFP010044090.1:0-12693 GCA_026153255.1 Solanum medicagineum
TGATATGTACCCCTCTAGACCATTCACAAGGAGTCAAGTAAGATCTCGAAGACCTAAAAGCAATGTTCATGAAAAAGGAAGCATTAGAGGAGCTTGAGGGTTACCAAATAAAAGGCTTACAATGTGTGGAAGGTCTATCAAAGTGAGGAGAAGAAGAAAAGGGGCCATGTGTGCAAATGGTTATTACCTGAATTCAAGGATTTGAAAAGAAGGCAACCAAAACAAGGCCCTTACTCATTAAGGGTAAAATTGTAAAGCAATTGTGTTCTTCTATTCATATTTTAGCATGTTGAAGATAGACTATGTTAAATATTGAATCCTCAAATTGTAGTATCTTCTTAGTGAGTAATCAGTGAGTAATTAGGGTGAACTCTTAGGATTGTTAGTTGACTTATTTGCTTGATTAATTGAAGTGTTACCCATTTGTGGTTCTTGGTTTGCTCCAATTTTCTTGCTAGGGTTTATTTGGGTTATTGAAATCAATTGGGAGGTGAGGGGTTTTAATCCCTTGTTGTCCATTATTTCAGTAGTTTGAATTTAATCCACATATTCTTTTATTTTGTTTCCTTTTCCCTTCCTTTCTTGTTTGATCTTTATCACGCATAGTTCAAATTTTTCTGATTTTCGTTTCTTGCTTGGAAAGTTTGTTGGGACCTATCGCAACACCTTTATACATGTAAATAGACATAATCACTCCTATTTTAAGACTTAGTTCTCTCTCTAAACACTCTAAATCATCTCACAACTTCTCTCTAAAAATAATCCTCCATTAAACCATTTCAATTTCTTGAAGATCAAGTCATCTCCAGTGAACACAAAGGTCAAAAAAGGGATTACTAAATATTGCAAGACACTTCTTCAAAGTTTAAAAGTCTAAGAGGTATATGGATTTCTTCTTCCATGTGTTCTTCCACCCGTGGAGTCCCAAACCTAATTTTCTAAATCCTATAAGTTTTACTAGCGATTTCTTATGGGCTCTTCCTAATTACCCTATTAAGTATGAATTATGTTGAGATTACTCATCTATTGCATGGAATTGCATAAGTTGATTTCAAGAGTTTTCTACAATGATCTATTTTATGAAACTCAAACTATGGAAGTTATGATATTACGATGTTATGATGAAATTAATGACTTTGTGAGATGAATTGCATGACTCTATGTCTAAACTTCAAAGATGATATGTATGATTGTGGTGAGTTGTTTTAAGAATGATTTAAATTGATGAATTGCATTACTTTCATACATGGTCCTCAAGTTACATGATTTAAAGTTGCATGCATGAAATCCACCCAATTATCATATCAATATTTTCTAATGATGAATGATTTCCAATTTAAGGGTGACCTAAGACCCTAATGTTTATGAATAATGATGATAGTGAAAGGACAATTCTCACCATAGATGGTTCATATGTTAAGATGAGCTACTCTATATAGGAAGATAATGATGATGTATGCTTTTAAAGCTTATGAATGATTATGATTATGCATATATTTTTAAATGTATTCCATGGAATGACTTAGCACCAAATGGGATTACGAGGTGGAGACTCGACCTAAAGAGTCCTTATATAAAGTCTCCTTAACTAATTAAATATGTGCCACCATAGGAGCCCTTGTATGCTAGTGGATCCACATAAGCCACCTTTATGATTTTATGATGCATATGCTATGAGGAAAGAGTTCTTCCTGACAAGTAATCTCCCTGTGCCAAAGTTCGGGGTTATGTTTGATTCCAATTAGTAGCTCGCTTGGTCTTATATGATAGTTATGGTCTACCTCCCACATATGTATATGATGATAAGATGTTATGTTTCATGTATTTTCCTTCAAAGCACTTTCATGCATGTCATATTAAGATTCTCTTCTAATGTAATTGATTATATATCTTGTTATTAAGCTTATTGTCTATTGTTGCATTGCATCCCATATACTAGTACATTCCAAGTAATAAAGCATACTTTTTCCTACATGATCTAATCATGTAAGAACCAGAGCTCCTACTCATCCTCCTCCACGTGGCTACCTTACATTACTGAAAACCTTTGAGTGGTGAGTCCTCCATTTTGGGGACAATAGTCTGTTTCATTCTTGCTTATGGTGAGATATTAGTACTTTACTTTTTATTTTGAGGGTGAGCCTTGGGTATGTCTTGGCCCGTCGCATTCATACTTAGAGGTTTTGTTGGATATCATGCTATACTATACAATGTACTCACTATGCTGTGTTGAGCTTTAATAGAGACTTATCCTTTAGTCCCTATCCCCTAGTGATGTTATGTAATGTTGATGATGATGGGAAGTGATGAAGGTCCTAAGTCCCTACTTCTCCGTAGCTTGAGTCATACTTATCCTCCCCTTAGACATGCTTACTATCTGATTCATGTACGTCCCTTTTCCCATATTCATCCCTATAGCTGAGTCATAAGCCTCTATTCTTGTAGAATTACTTGTTGAATGCTTATTTTATATTCCACAACCAAGGATATGCAAATGATATGCTAAGAGACTTATTTGGGTTGATGCTGGGTTTCCCGTGCTCCGTCTCACATCTCTAGGCTCGAGTCCTGACAATATTGTTCCCTCAATTTTTAAATTTAGAACCAGTAGCCTTTAATGTCAAGGATAGTGAGTTGGATCCACAATGGGAGTATGTTGTGGTTTTTTCAGGATTTTGGGTAGCAAGACTGTTGGAGGAGTGAGTTTCTTAAAAGATTCACCATTAGGATGGGGTTAGAGTATGACGACTCAAGCCTAGGGCCTAGACGTGATACGACGAATGTTAACTCAAAGGGGCCCAAACAAGACACTTGGCATATCATTTACACATCTTTGGTCATGGAAGCAATTAAACAACAATAACATAATGGAAATAAGGGTAAGGGGGCCAAGGGAAGTCTTTGATAGTATACATTTTCAAAGAGTCAAAGATTAAAGCGTAATTACATAACTTGTCCAACAACATCTCTAGCATAAATTGGGTGGGGGCCAAGACAACTTTCCCTGCTCACCTTCTAGTCATAAGCATCTAAACAAAGCAAAGAGTCTTTACATAACATATGATCAATGGGTATTGTCCTCAGAGTCGAGGACTCGCCAAGTATGCTTCAAGAGATAGTACTAGCCACGTGGAGGAGGAGGATGATCAAGTGGAACTCCAGTTCCTACATGGTAACATCAAGTATAGAGTATGTGTTAGTATGTTTGAATGTACTAAGTATGTAGGATGTAATGCAACAAGATAGGCAACATAATCAAAGTGCTATACATAGCAAGAGATGGCATAATAGCAATATGACATGCATGATCAATACTTGAAGTAAACCATGTTTATATGAAACATAGTACATGTGTAGGAAGAGACTATTATCATAGACCAAACAACTTAGTACTTGGAATCCAAGGCCTAGCACCCCCCGACAAGGTGGTCAAGGTAAATATCCCTCAACACGGTAGTACAGGCCTAACACCCCCCCGACAAGGTGGTCAAGGTATATACCCCTCAATAAGGTAGTACGGGCCTAGTACCCCCTGACAAGGTGATTGAGGCATTGCACCCTCTCAACATGGTGTGGTCAACTTGCAACAGTATAGATACTTTTCATGAAATCAACACATTCATACATTCCTTACATCATCATATAGTCACTTGACTCACAGGACATGCATTAGATCATCAATAACTCAAGAACCCTAAATCGGACATTTAATCAAACACTTGGTGGGTATGTAATGCTAGTTCAAAATCATGCAATTCAAGAGTGAAATCTTGTGAGAAAACATGAAGCAAATCAACCCAGCAACACTTTGTAACACCCTCATGCAATATACATTAAAACCCCTCTTCAAATCTCATCATAGTACATACATTCATAGCTCAAAATATGTTTATACAGTCCACAATTTATGAAACTCCAAAATAGTTCATAATCAAATTCATAGTAAGAATACCCTTACGTAAATCGATCTTGAAAACATGTAATTTACATAAAATGGATGGTTGGACACCATGGATGAAAGGACCCAATGATTAAAGCCCACATACCTCAACTTTGGAGATTCCCCTAATGAAGATTGAGGTTTGAACTTGAACCTTGAATGAATTCCTTAGGATCTGGAATGAGTTTGGGACACTTGATTTTTTGAGTGAAATATTTGGCTAAGTGTTTGAGAGCGTTTTGGGGAATGTCTTGAATGATATGGGGTTGAAAAATGACTAAGTATAGGTGTTTTTACCCATAGAGAGGCTTAGGCCCAAGGCCGCAAAGCCTTGGACTAAAACAAAAAAATTGTCACAAAAATAATACTGGTACGCACCCTGGCCGCGTCGCGCCAAGGGTACGGATGGATTCTGTTTTTCGTAATTTTCAGCGAAAGAAAATTTTGATACAGTTGCTCTAAAAACGGGGTTACACTCATTCCCCACTCAATTTTTCCCCTGATCACGATTATGAAGTCGGGTTTTTGATATCACGTATGGATTATGAGATATATGGAGATTACGATTAAGTGCATTTTTGAGGCACATTTTCGGGCACTTTTTGGGGCGTTTCAATATCTCCTCCTTGGGAACATTCATCTCCGAATGTCAAAGAAGCGTACATAAGAAGAGTATTTATGAAGAAATCAGCCCCAACAAGAAAGCAATAATGCACTTAAACACCGTTTCTAAAATTCTAAACATAAATGTCAAAATCACCATGAACTTATCAGCATAGACATGAATGCATGCAAATGACATAAGCTTAGGTTGATACATAAGACATAAAATCACATAGGGAACTTAGAATTAGTACCTTAGCCTTGAGTAGACTAGAAGAGATATGGATATCATTTTTGCATGTCCGCCTCGGCTTCCCATGCGGCACTTTCAACTTGTTGGTTTCTCCAAAGAACCTTGATGGAAGGAACATCCTTGTTCCTCAACCTCTTCATTTGTCTACCCAAAATTTCAACCGAAACCTCTTCATAAGTCATATTATCTTCAATAACACCCATAACATCAAGAGGCACAATAGCATTTGGGTCACCCACACACTTCCTCAACATAGACACATGAAAGACTGGATGAACCATATCCATACCATTGGGCAACTCCAACTCATGGGCCACCTTACCAATCCTCCTCAACACTCTATAAGGACCAACAAATCTTGGACTTAATTTACCCTTCATACAAAAACAAACTGCACCCTTCATGGGTGAGACCTTCTAGTAGACCTAATCATCAACCTTAAATTCAAGATGCCTTCTCCTTACATTGGCATAGGACTTTTGATGACTTTGGGCTATTTTTGACCTCTCTCTTATCAACCTCACTTTCTCCATGGACTCCATAACCAAATTCGGACCCAACAAAGCCATCTCCCCTACGTCAAACCATCCAACTGGGGACCTACAAAGTCTACCATAGAGAGCCTTAAAAGGAGCCATACCAATGCTAGAACGATCGCTATTATAATAAGAAAACCAATGAGTGGAAAATGATCATCCCAACTACCTTTAAACTCCAAAACACAAGCTCTAAGCATATATTAAAGAATTTGGATAGTTCTTTCAGCTTGGCCATCCGTTTGAGGGTGAAAGGCCATAGTAAGCTTTACCTTGGTACCAAGAACTCTTTGGAAGGACCTCCAAAAGTGAGAAGTGAATTGAGCACCACGATCCGATATTATAGAGAAGGGCACCCCATCAAATCTAACCAATTCATAAATGTATAACATAGCATAATCTCCAGCACCATAAGTAGTCTTAAGCGATAGGAAATAAGCTGACTTTGTCATTCTATCAGCCATAACCCAAATGGAGTCAAAATGCTTCCTAGTCTTAGGCAACCCAACCATAAAATCTATGTTAATTTCCTCCCACATCCAAGTAGGAATGTCAATATCTTGGGCTAGCCCACTCGGCTTTTGATGGTCAGCTTTGGGTTGTTGGCAATTATGGCAATCGGATACAAACTTAACAATATTAACTTCATTCCACCCCATCAAAACACTTCCCTCAAATCTCTATACATCTTTGTAGAAACAGGGTGAATAAAATAGGAAGAAATATGAGCCTCATCAAGAATCTACTCTCTTAAGTCATCAATACAAGGCACACACAAGTACCTAAGAGCATCATCTCCCTCTTGTGAGAAAACCTCCACCTTGCCATCTCTCACCAAGGATTTCAATTCTAACAAGGTAGGGTCAAGATATTTCTTTGCCTTCACCTCCTCAATCAATGAAGACTTGTAACCATCAACCACTACTACACCATTATTATCAGCCTCCTCTAACCTAACACCCAATCTAGCCAACCAATGAATCTCCCTAGTGAAACGACCCCAAGACATCCTCGAAAATGTGCATCGAAAGTGCCCAGAATCGTAATTTTCATTATCTCTAAATCCATGTGTGATATCAAAGATCTGACTTCATATTCTTGATCAGGGGGTCAATTGAGTGGCAAATAGGTCTAACCCTGAATTTAGAGCAAATGAATCATAATTTAATTTTCCTAAAAATCGATTTCCAAATAGCTTTTCCAATGAGAAAATGTTGCCAGTTTTCACTTTGATCCAAGGATTTTTGGTCTTGAGACTATGTCCTCCCAAGCGTGAAAATACCTATACTTAGACAAATTTCATGTTCTTGTGTTATGGTATTGTCTATATTGATTGAGTCCGTTGCTAGAGAACAAGCAACAATTTTAAGTTGCGGGTGTTGATATGCTGTCAAAATGCATCACTTTTGATGCTTAAATCTTAGGATTTTGTGTGGGTCCTTTCACCCATGGTGCCCAAGCTTCCTTTTCACCTAAATAACATGTTTCTAAGTTGATTTTACATATGAGTTTTCTATTATGAATATGAATATGAACTATGTTGGGGTTTCATGAAATTGTAACTGTTTTAGCATGTTTTGAGCTATGGATCCTAGATCTATCTTGAGATTTGATGAAGGGTTTTGAAAATATTGTATGTTGGTGTTACCAAGTATTTGTGGGATGATTTACTTCAAGATTTCTTGCATGATTTCACTCTTTAATTACATGATTTTACACTAGAATTGCACACCCACCAAGTGTTTGATAAAATATCCGGTTAATATATTTTGAGTAATTGAAGGTCCACTGCATGTCTTATGAGTTGAATGACTTTTTGATGATGAAAGGAATGTATGTATATGATGTTCTTCTATATCATGTTGGGATTGACCATGCCCCGCTCGGGGGGTTGTGGGCCTGAGTAACCATATCGAGGGGTTTGTACCTTGATAACCAGGTTGAGGGGTTGGTACCTCAATCACCATGGGTGGTAGGGTAAGAAGATCCACCAACAAATCAAGGGGTTTGTACATTGATAACTGGGTTGAAGGGTTTGTACCTCAATCATTATAGGTGGTAGGGTGAGACGATCCACCAACCATGTTGAGGGGTTTGTACCTTGACAACCAATTAAGGGGGTTGTACCTCAATCACCATGGGTGGTAGGCTGAGACAATCCACCAACCAATTGAGGGGTTGGTACCTCAATGGACTAAGAATTTTATATGATGGTCTCTTCTTGCACATGTATTATGTTCAACGTAAGCATGATTTACTTCAAGCATCTTCCATGCATGTCATATTGTTATATTCTCATCTATTGCCTAATTAGGCATTTTGACTATGTTGTCAATCTATTATTGCATTGCATCCTACATACTTAGAACATTCAAACGTACTAACATATACTCTATGCCTACGTGATGCCACCATGTAAGAACCGGAGACCCACTTGATCATCCTCCTCGTCCACGTGGCTAGTGCGATTTCTCTACAAAGCAAGTGGTGAGTCCTCAACTTCAGGGACATTGACTTTGATCTTTTTATATGTATAAAGACTCTCTTTCCTTTTTATTGTGTGCTTGACTATGAGGGTGAGCCCGGTTGCGTATCTTGGCCCCCGCTAAGTTCTATGGTTAGAGCTGTTGTTGGACATGTTATGTATGATGCTATGAGCTTTGAGTCTCTCTTGAATCTAATGTTTATGATATCAAAGATTTCCCTAAGCCCCGGTTATCCTTATTTACTATCTCTTGTTGTCATTTTATTGCTTCTGCGACCAAGGGTGTGTAATGATGTGCTAAGAGGCTTGCTTGGGATCCCTTCGGGTTCCCCATGCGCTGTGTCACATCTAGGACCTAGGCCTGGGTCTTGACAAACTTGGTATCATAGCACTAGATTGTTAATGGTCCTCGGCATGCAACACATCGTGTCGATTGGAGTCTTATTCATGGTTGTGTTGTGCACCACAACTATGAGTAAAAGGCTGTGAGATGTTTTAAGAAATGTTTTCCTTCTTCTTACTCTATGTCATTCTACAGAAGTTGAGGCAAGGTTTTCCCTCCTAACAATTGTTCTTTTCTATGCTAGATCATGCCTAGCATAAGAGGAAGAAGAGTCCGCACACCCAAGGAACAACTGACTTGTGGTGAGCTTCGGGATGCTCTCATTTTGCTTGCACAAGTTATGGCTAATCAAGCCAATCAAGGAGACCAAGGCCCTCATGCTCCTACTCTGGCATCTCAGGTGAGAGACTTCATGAGGATGAACCCAACGGAATTCTATGGGTCTAAGGTAGATGAGGACCCTCAAGAGTTCATTGATGACATCTACAAGGTATTGGCTATCATGGGGGTTAGATCGGAAGAGAAAGCAGAGTTGGCGGCCTACCAAATCAAAGGGGTAGCAAATATATGGTTTAATCAATGGAATAGAAGTAGGAGAAGGGAATCAATAATGTGGTGCTTTGGGAGGAGTATAAGGCAACTTTTCTTAATTGGTTCTTCCCTCTTGAGCTTAGGGAGGCCAAAATGGTGGAGCTTATGAATTCGAAACTAGGATATATGAGTGTGAGGGAGTATGCCCTCAAGTTCAATCAACTCTATTAATATGCTCGCCACTTGGTTGCCGACCCAATGTCTAGAATGAACAAGTTCATGATGGGTGTATTCGATTCGGTAAGTGAGGAATGCTGGTCTGCTATGTTGATTGGTGACATGGATTTATACCATTTGATGACCTATGCTGAATCGATGGAGGAGGAAAAGTTGAGGAAGAGGAGGAATAACGAGGCCAAGAGGGCCCATT
Organism: Solanum medicagineum; assembly: GCA_026153255.1. Classification (NCBI taxonomy): domain Eukaryota; kingdom Viridiplantae; phylum Streptophyta; class Magnoliopsida; order Solanales; family Solanaceae; genus Solanum; species Solanum medicagineum. The sequence continues at coordinate 9,122 of JAPFFP010044090.1, forward strand.
TTGAAGGGAAGTTCCAAAGTCGAAAGGGTGGTCGGTTCCATCAAGGCCAAGGTTCTTCTCATGTTTCTAATAGGGGGTTTACCAATGACTTCCCAAGGACCCAAGGTATTGATGGTGTGGTTCATAATGATGTTTTTCCAAGGTGTGGTAGGTGTCACAACCCAAACCTAAGTCCTAGGTGTGACACGGCGAATGAGAACTCGAAGGTCCCCAAACAAGACTCTTAAATCATGTTTGCACATTATAGGTTTAAATGGTGAATGACAAATAGATGACAATGGAATATGGGGAATGAGACTAAAGGACAATTTGTAACCATAAGCGGAAGCATAAGTTAAATAGTTTGAAACAAACCAAGTGTAGTAATAGTCCAGACGCACCTCTAAACAATGACAATAAACAGAGCCAAGAATACAAGTCTAGGCTCCTCAATACTAAGTCAAAATGAAAATACATCAAATATCTGAAAAACAAAGGCAAAGCTTGAAGATAAGGGTTCTGTTCCTGATGAATGGGAACTCACCAAAGCTCAAAGTCTTCACGAGCAATCTAGCCACGAGGAGGAGGATGAGGTAGATTGCCTGTCCTTACATGATTATAGCATGTAGGCAAAAATGCGGTTAGTCCTTCGGAATTTACTATGTGTGTGGGTATTGCAATGCAACAAGTAAATATAATGACAAAGAATACTTATCCAATATGACAAACTCCAAGATAAAATAATATATTCAATTTTCAAAGTAAAGCGTAAAGTAATGCCATGAAAATGCATAAAGAAGCACATAAGCAAATAAGTGTGGGAATAAGACCATAACCGACAAAACCATATGAGCTATAATATGGAATACAGATGTCATACTCTACACCAGCCAAAGAGTGAGTCAACTTGCGAGGGTATAACTCCAGAAACGGAAATACTAAATGGATCCACTAGTCAGAAAGACTAAAAAGGCATAGTCAAAATATCCTATGGTGGCATGTAGTTATGAGATTAGAAGCTTTATATAAGACCCCTTAGGACGAGTCCCACTCCTAACTCATTCGGTGCTAAGTCAAAATCCCATGGAAACGGACAGTGCATATTAGAAATAACCAAAAGTTAATTTAGTTCGGAAAGTCATAACTTGTAAAACAAATCATATTCACACTTGTACTTAGAATATCTCCTTAACAAAGATTCAAAATGAAACTGAATGGGTCGTAAGTCACGCAATATCATTTCATACTTGTATTTACTTATTCTTGTCAAAAATCATAAGTTCATATTATGCCATGAAAGTCAAATATCCAAAGTTCATAACTCAACTTAAATCACGTTAGGGACTGGTTCAATAACCTTAAAATCACAAGTTTTATATTCAAACAATGTTAAAATAATCATAGGAATATTTTAGGATAAAATCATAATAACTCATTTGTGGATCTAAGACTTGAAAATATAGTTTAGCTTAAATAATGCAAATCTGAAATGTTTGAATTAAATTATGTAAAGTCTTGATAAATATTCATAAATACTCATAAAATATATCAATAACCATAAATTAAGCAAATATCAATTAGTTTGCAATTATATATAAATCAAAAGATTGAAAATTCATAATTCTAAATTTAGTTTTTCGAAGAGGAATTCTTGTTTGAAAGAAAACCAAGAATAAAACTCACATACCTTGCTTGATTAGCCTTGAGAAATTGAAGAGATTTGGTGGAGATCTTGAAGAATACTTAGCCTAAGTGTTGAGAGGGTTTGGGAGAGCAATGTAGATTAGGGGATTTGGTTTCTTTGAAGAGTGATGTAGAGACTAAGTAGAGGGGGGCTATTTATACTGATTTTGAGGGGGTTATAAGGGTCATCTAATCACTAAAAAGTGGTCAAAAATGTGTGGGGAAAAGGGCATAAAATCATGGGGTGCAAAGGGGCTTTTTGACTCACTTTTTAAAAAGAAGAAAGATGCCAAACACAAGGGAGTGGGCATGGGACCTAGGTATGGCAACATTATCCTTTCCCATGGTGCTATGGCATGGTTTTGGTATGGCCTCAAGTTGTGCTAAGGGCATGCCAAATGTTGTCCATGAAAGCCATGCAACAAAGGCAAAAGAATTACTCCCGAACAGGTCAGTTACGCAACCTTCACATATACCTTCCTTTCGAATGATTCCAAATGCAGACCAAACTTCTTTTTTAGTCTTAACTTCACATAAGATTTCCCCCAAAATATTATACCAAGGATTAACCAACCACCCTTCTAAGTCCATCTCAACAATCACATAACTAAACCAAGCTAATCACTAAGATAACCTTCATTTCAAATTTTACTTAACTCAGTAGTAATTCACTTGAACATTATCTTTTCACGTAAGTATAGTCTTAAAAACACCTGGTACATTACAATAGGAATTGAAATAGTGACTAAGAGCTTGACATGTCAAAATGCAAAATAGAGCTTATTTTCATGCAAAACTTATACGAATGTCATAAAGTAACATAAAAATAATTATTCATGCTTAATAATTATAATAGTGATAAATGGTAATGAGGAATTCATACTTGAGGAATAGAATTACCTAAACCTTAGGCTTGATTAGTTGGGAAAAGATGGGGATATTGGTTCATCATGTCTGCTTCAGCTTCCCATGTAGTATTCTCAACATGATGGTTCCTCCAAAACACCTTGGCGGATGCCACATCCTTATTTCTCAACCTCTTGACTTGTTGATCCAAAATTCATACCGGTACTTCTGCATAAGTCAAATTTTCCCCAACCTTCACAATATCCAATGGAACTATAGAACTTGCATCACCAATGCACTTCCTTAACATAGATACATGAAAAACAGGGTGAACCAACTCCATATCATTAAGCATCTCAAGCTCATAAGCTACCTTTCCAACCCTTCTTAAAATTTTGTAAGGACACACAATTCTTGGGCTTAACTTTCCCTTTTTGCAAAAACGAAAAACACCCTTCATAGGTGAAACTTGAGATACACCCAATCCCCCAAATCAAATTCAAGATCTGTCCTCCTTATATCCGAATATGACTTTTGTCGGCTTTGAGTCATTTTCAATCTCTCTTATCATACTCAGTTTTTCCATAACCTCCCAGACCAAATCTGGGCCTAATAGGGCCATTTCACCTACCTCAAACCAGCCAATCAGTGATCTACATCGCCTACCATAAAGTGCTTCAAAACGGAGCCATCTCGATGCTAGAATGATAACTGTTGTTATATGCAAACTCAATAAGAGGTAAGTGATCATTCGAATTACCTTTAAGTTCCGATACACATGCTCCCAACATATCCTCTAATGTTTGAGTCGTCCTTTCAGCTTGAGCATCTAGTTAAGGATGAAATGCGGTACCCAGCTGAACTTTGGTACCCAAACCTCGTTGGAATGCTGTAACACCCCACACCTTACAATACTCGTATAATTCAAAGGAAACATGACATGATTTGGACAAATTGACGCTAAATTTTAGAAGTGCTTGAATCTCACGTTAATGGGCTATATGTACATCTAGCGATTAAGAGGGTCGAGTATATACATGGTTTGTGTTGAATTAAGGAGATTA
>JAPFFP010044091.1:0-12692 GCA_026153255.1 Solanum medicagineum
CAAGGCAGGGTCAAGATCTTGTTTTGCCTTTACCTCCTCAATCAAGGAAGACTTAGAACCATCAACAACCACTACACTACCATTATCAAGTTCATCCAACCTAAACCCCAATCTAGCCAATTAGTGAACCTCTATAGCCACCTCCGTACCACCATCATCAAGATGAGCTAGACTACCCATACACACTCTACTTAGAGCATCAGCCATAACCTTACCTTTTTTCGGGGTGATAATGCACCCTTATATCACAATCCTTAAGGAGCTCTAACCACCTTCTTTGTCTCAAGTTAAGATCTTTTTGGGTGCACACATATTGGAGACTCTTGTGATCGGTAAACACATCAACATGAACCCCATACAAGTAATGACACCAAATTTTCAAAGAAAATATCACGACCACCATTTCAAGATCATGGGTGGGATAATTCTTCTCATGCACCTTAAATTGTCTCGAGGCATGTGCTATCACCTTACCTTTTTGCATTAAAACACACCCCAAACCAATTCTTGAGGCATCACAAAATACAATAAAACCTTCCAACCCTTCTGCTAGAGACAAGATAGGAACGAAGAGAAGCTTATCTTTTAACGTTTGGAAACTCTTCTCATATTCGTCGGTCGACACAAACATTGCCTTCCTTTGGGTCAACTTAGTCATAAGGGAAGGAATAAAAGCGAAGCCATTTACAAACCTTTGGTAATAACCTGCCAAACCTAAGAAACTTCCAATGTATGATGGAGTCAAAGGTCTAAGCCAACTTCTAATCACCTCCGTCTTCTTAGGATCCACCTTAACATAATCACCCGACACCACATGTCCCAAAAATGCAACCTCTTTTAACCTAAATTCACATTTTTCATATTTAGGATACAACCTCTCCTCCCATAAGATTTACACTACCACCCTCAAGTGATTCACATGCTCCTCCTCACTATGGGAATAAATCAAAATTTCATCAAGGAAAACCACCATAAACAAGTCGAGGTAGGGTTTAAAGAACCTATTCATAAGTTTCATTAATATAGCCGGTGCATTAGTCAATCAGGACATAACCACAAACTCAAAATGCCCATACCTAGTCCGGAAAACCGCCTTGGGAACGTCACATTCCCTCACTTTCACTTGGTGACACCCGGACCGAAGATCAATCTTAGAGAAGTGACTAGCCCCTTGTAGTTGATCAAAAAGTTCATCAATCCTTGGTAGAGGGTACTAGTTCTTTATGGTAATTCTATTAAGTTTCCTGTAATCAATGCACATTCTAAGAGAACCATCCTTCTTCTTCGCAAATAACACCAGTGCACCCCAAGGTGATTTACTAGGCCTAATAAAAGCCTTTTTCAACAAATCCCTTAATTGTTCTTTCAACTCCTTCAACTTCGCCGGGGCCATACGATAAGGGGAATAAGAAATGGGTTGAGTATCAGGAAGGAGGTCATACCAAAATCTATTTTCCTTTTGAGAGGAACACCGGAAAGCTTATCGGGAAAGACATCAAGAAACTCATTAACCCCCAGAACTGATTTTATAAGAAGGACTTTGGACTCAACATCCCTAACCCTCACAAGATGATAAAAACACCCCTTAGAAATCAACTTTTGGTCTTTAAGACAAGAAATGAATCTATCCTTGACCACCACATCAAAACTTTCCCACTCAAGGATGTGTTCATTAAGGAATTGGATTTGACCCTATGGGTTCTACAATCAATAGAAACATAATATGCATGCAACTAATCTGTCCCAATAATGACATCAAAATCCACCATATCTAACTCAGCTTAATCACAAGGAAAGATTTTATGTAAAATGAACAAGGGATAATTTCTTTAGATTCTTTTAGCAACAATGGATGCACCAACGAGAGTAGATACTTCATAATGCTTACACCACAATTCGGGACTAACATGAAGCTTTTGGCAACAAAAGGAGTAATAAAAGAAACAGTGGTAGCCGGGTCTGTCAAAGTATACACATCAAAATAAAAAACCTTTAACATACTTGTGAAGCACCATGCCAAATCTAGTGATCCCTAGAGGGGTATGGTTGGAAATGTCGACGTTCATCCCCATAATCCTTAGCAACCCATGGACATGTCCCGACCCATGATCTTTGCACCGCACTCCAAACGTACACTCGTATTGGCCATGTGATCTCTCAGATACTACTCTCCACATTTGTGACTCATACGGGAAACTTGAACACCAACACCCTTGCCTTTCCCTTGAATAAATGGGCAGTTAGTAATCTTGTGGCCCATCTTGCCATACCCAAAGCATGCAACCATGTTTCTCCTACATGTCCCACTATGGTTTCTCCCACAATTTGGGCACCTAGGATGAGTCTTTCCACCACCGCCATCGGGCTTAGCATATGGAAGCCTACCTTCAATTTGAAATCTTCTTCCTTCCTTCCTTTGAGGCCACCGGGAAATCTCTCATCTTATGCCCATCACCACCACACTTGAATCAATCCGTAATTGCCACCAAACACCTTCCTTGATGTTTCTTGCCACACTCCTGACAAGTGGCAAAAGGGATCCTCTCCTTTCCGTATGTGGGCATCGGTAGTCTAGTAGAAGATGAAACATCACCATCTTGGGTTCTCTTAGCCTCCCTCTCCTTCCTCTTATCCCTTGAAGTCTCGAGATCACCCATTTATTGATTGTGTTGAGCAATTACAACCTTGGCCAATAGCCATAGAGCATTACGAACCTCCGCATTTGATATATTACCGTCCTGAATAGCTTGAGACATATTCTTAAATGTAACGGTTAGGAATTAGTAATAAGCCCTAGAGGACTTAGCTCTACCGCGCGACATAGATCATGAAGAAGTGAAACATTTCCTAAAATGCATCATAGCCTCTTACTCATAGTTGTGGCGCTGTTCACAACTATGAATAAGACTCTAATTGACATGGTGTGTTGGATTGAGGACCATTAACAACCTAATGCTCTAATACCATGTTTTTCATGACCTAAACCTAGGACCTAAACATGACACAACGTATGGGAAACTCCAAGGAACCCCAAACAAGCCTCTTAGCATATCAATCACACATTCTTGGTCACGGAAGCAAAATATCAATAACAAGAGACATAAATAAGGGAAAACGGGAATAAGGGAAGTCTTGATATTTATAAAGCATAAAAGATTCAAAGATCAAAGCATAAGTACATCATTTGTTCCAACAACACCTCTAAACATAGACTAGAGCGGGAGCCAAGAAATTTTCCGAGCTCATCCTTATAGTATCAAATGTTCAACATAAGGAAATTTAACAAAAGGAAAGAGTAACATAGATAGCATCCTAGGACTTGAGGACTCACCAAAACGTATCTCCAAAGCACCGAACTAGCCACATGGAGGATAATCGAGAGGTGCTCTGATTCCTACATGGTAACATCATTTAGGCATAGAGTATGCATTAGTACGTTTGTATGTACTAAGTATGTAGGGTGCAATGCAACAAGACATAGGCAACATAGTAAAAATGCATAATCATAAGCAAGGGATAAGTATAATGTCGATATGGCATGCATGATCAATGATTGAGGTAAGACATGCTTGTAAATCATATAAGTTGCAAATATAGATTACATGTGTAGGAAGAGACCATAATCAAAGACCAAGAAAGCTATTACTTAGAATCCAAGGCACCCCACACTCTTGGAAGGTGATTGAGGTACATACCCCTCAACCAGGTAGTAGGGCATGCCACTCCCCGACAAGGTGATTGAGGTACATACCCCTCAGCAAGGTAGTAGGGCATGCCACCCCATGACAAGGTGGTTGAGGTACGTACCCCTTAACAAGATAGTAGGGCATGCCACCCCCCGACAAGGTGATTGAGGTATATACCCCTCAACAAGGTAGTAGGGCATGCCACCCCCAATAAGGTATGGTCAAGTCACAATACTATAGATACGTTTTATAAATTCAGTGCATACATACAATCCCTTAATCATCCTAATGTCACATGACTTGTAAACCATGCAGTAGATCATCAATAACTCAAGAATCCTTGTCAAGACATTTTATCAAACAGTTGGTGAGTGTGTAATGCTAGTTCAAAATCATGCAATTCAAGAGTGAAATAATATGAGAAAACTCATGTAAATCAACCTACCAACACATATTAAAACCCTCATGTAAGATACCTTGAAATCTATCATCAAATCTCACAATAGGTCATAGTTTTATAGCCCAAAACATGCATAGTCTCAATAGGCCAAACCATTTCATAATATAAGCAAGGAATAGTTAAACATGCATAATCAATCATCATATCGTAAAACCCCAACCTAATATATAGTCAAAACCTATAATAAGAGATACCCATAGATAATACAACTTGAAACATGTAATTTTCATTAAAAAAAAGGAAGATTAGGCTCCATGGGTGAAAAGACCCAATGGATGAAATCCACATACCTTAAACTTGGGTTTTCTTGATGTAGACTTGAAGTTTGAATGGAGTTCTTGAGATTCGGAACTAAGCTTGGGACACTTGAATGTGGATGAAATATTTGGTTAAGTATTGCAGAGGGATTTGAGAGGGTCTTAAATGATATAGAGTTGAAAAATGGCTAAGTATAAGTGTCTTTTACGCATAAGTGAGCATGGGGCCAAGACCCCAATGTTTTGAGTCGAAACTAGAACATCAAGGAAGAGCAAACACTACTCCGCGATGGGTCCGCATTGCAGAGTTTTCGGGGATCCACACTATTTTCAAAAAATTTTGGAAAATTTATTTTTCGCTACGGGTCTCCTAAAATCTAGATTATACCTATTTCCCACTCAATTTTCCCCCGATCAAGAATATGAAGTCAAATTTTTGATATCATGTACGAATTTTGAGATATATGAAAATTACAATTATGGATATTTCCAAGGCACATTTTCGGGCCGTTTCAATAAATTTATTTGCTTTTATTTCTTGGAATAATTTTAAGCGCGATACATTGATCAAAACATTTGTATTAGGTCAACACAAAGGACACTATTTATTGATGTTGAAAGACTTGTATCCTAATGGTTCCAATGTTTTATAACTATTTTGTAGAATCTATTATGATGAAGTTGTTCATTATCATCTCGGTATTCCATTGAAAAGTATGATTTCTATGAAAATATTTGAAGTCACCAGGAATATTTTGAGAAGTTGGTACAAGCAAACAAATAAAAAAGGGAATCATGTAGATTTGAAAGATGTGCAACAGATGAACGGAGATGTCTTGGAGTGGGGTAGATTTTCAAATATATCTCGCTCCAACTCACCACACTCCAAGACATCTTCGGTCATCTGTCATACATAATTAAAATCTACAAGATTTCCTTTTTTATTTTTTGCTCCCACCGGCATCTCAAAATATTCCTGTTGACTTCATATATCTTCATAAAAGCCACGTTGTTCAATGGAATACCGGGATGATAAAGAGCAACTTTAGCACCACCTTTTCCAGAAAATAGTGGTAAAACATTGATTCCATTAGGATACAATTCTTTCAACAATGATAAATGGATGACTATAAATGTATCACATTTAATTATTCCAAAAAAGAAAAGAAAATAAGTTGATGGATGAGTTATTTCATCTGGGATGCCATACCAAGTGACTTGTATTATCATTGATTAGCTCAAGAAGTAGTGTGTTAGCCTAAGAAAAGAGTTTATGGAGAACAAGCATGATCTTGGGTTTCTCTAAGTCAGATTCTTCATCACAGTCATTGTGGTTCTCTAATGTATAGAGGTTGCCTATAATTCTTCAGAAGCTGAGGATATGAAGTTGATGGATGAGGTACAGACTGTCTTGGGATTGTTCAGAATAGATAGGGTTCGACTGGAAGCTTCTAACAGGCATAGATGATGAATTTTAGTGTTAAGGTAGGTATTTAGATGGTGGAATTATTTGGGTTTCTTTTGGAGTTCTATACTTCTCAACAAGGTAGTTTTAGCGTGGTTTTGATTTTCTAGGGTAATTTTGGTGATTTCAGATATTGTTGGTATATTTAGGTGGAGTATTGTGAGAAAGAAGGATTTGGGAGAAGCTTTTATGGTTCCTGAAGCGAGTTTGGGGTTCTTTTCCAAGCCAAAGTTCTATCTAGGTGTCATTTACTTGATAAGGATGCTTGTGGGCCTGGTGAAGAATGCGGGCCGAGCATCCTAATCTTTTTGTGCTTAAGACTAGGATTGTTCTTACTTTCAGGGATGGAAGCTCTTTTAGTAGTGGATGTTGTAATGATCTCCTAGGGTCTTTTTTCATATACTGTACCATTTAACTAAAGCATTCCCATAGAGACCCCAGGCTATTTATCACCTACTGACACAGGTAGTTTGGTTGCTTGGTCATTTGTTTAGGAGTTGTGCAATTTTATGTATTTTTGTGCAAAATGTGGGTAAATGGCTTCAGAATAGAATTTTGACAGTTCTAACAGCTTTGAAAGAGCTAAATTTGTCTAGAAGCATGGTTAGGTTGAGAACCAAGGTCTTCGTGTGAGTTTGTGCCAAAAGTGCATTTTTGCCTTCAAAACTAGCCAACAATTGACTTTGGTCAACACTCTTGGAAAGCATGCTCGAATAGAAATTCTAATAGAGTGTTAGCTCTAGAATGTCTTGTTTGGTCTAGAACAATCCTTCATTTGTTCTCAAGGCTTCTAGACTCATACCGTGTCCCTCGATGGAACTTGGCTAAAAATGGCTATCGGAGTGGGACCTGTAGTCAGTCATAATGAGCTCATATGGAAAGTTTAACTGCAGTATTGAATTTAGAACATTGATTTTTGGAGGGTTCCATAGTTCATTTGTGTGTAGGGGGTTGCGGATGAATTTCTAGTACCCCGTCAAAAATTTTGGAAATGAAAAACTCTGCATTTTAGCTAGTTTTCTAGTGCAGGTGACCCAATACTTTGCGAACATGGTCCAGGGACCGTGATCGTGGAGGTTTGGTCGCTGTGACCTTCGTGAATATGGGGCCTTGTCCATGATCATGGAGGTCCAGCTGGGTTGACCTTTCGTAAATGTGGAGGGATATTTCGCGATCGTGGAGGTCACTTGAGTGGCCTATTTAGTGCTATCCCTTAGACAATTTCAGCTCATTTCATCACTTTTCAAGGGAGAGAAGTTACTCATTTTGTGCTCAAATTTGGTGATTCAAAAGCCTAAGTTCAAGGAAATTTTGGGAGAATGCATTGGCAGGTTCAAAAACCTGATTTAAAGCTTCGTTTAAGGTAAAAATTGTATCTTTAACTATTATATGAAGAATTTTTTTAAATGAGTTTTTTGTTGATTTTGAGGTGTGATAATCTAAGCAATTGGGACCTTAGGGTGGTTAATCTTGTCTTTCAAAACTCTATTTCTGGATGCATGTGTAATTGCTACTATTTTCTTGTAATTTTAGCCTAATTATGAGTTTTTCTTGCATGCCATTTTTCTATGGTTCTTGACCCAAATTAAGTTCCTAACTTGTTAGCTGAGCTGGGAGTACCATTTTGGATCGGTTTCTCGGGTCAATTTTGGAGTTCCAAATGCTGGTCCTATATTTCCCATTTTAGGCCGCCAAATTGGTCCATCTCTATTTTTTAAAAAACTTTGGTGTCTAAACGACCATAATAACATTGTAAATCTATATTTCACAATGTGATAGCATTTAGAGGCCATTCAGAAGGGAAAAGCTCTGGCAAAGTAAGTTGGAGCAGGCGTGATTGGCGTACAAGTAGGCTACCATCTTCATACCTCAGATTGAGCTGGATTGAGTGAGATCATGATGAATTAGTTTTAATTTGGTTGGGGTAACTTGTTTATATTCTTTGGGGGTTAGAATTTATAGTTTAGGCCTTTGTAGATAATTTCGGGTAGTTGTATGCTTGTTTGCTATCCTGCTAATTAGTATCACTATTAGTATTATTGTCTATTATTTTCTGGTGTTTTTAACATGTAAGGAATGTTGGTTCGCGTTGGGGCTGGGTAGATTATCATATGCCTTAGGATTAGAACCATTCTTTAGGCCCTTACGAGGATTTTAGGTAAATTTGCGAGTAAGTTGTCCTTGCATGACTTGGTAGTGTATACTAGTACTAGTTTCTATTAAGTGGTACTGTGAATCATGTTGGCATTAGTACAAGATATCAAAACTTGTTTTAGATGGCCAAACGTCATTTCACTAGGCCTAAATCCCTGTAGAATGGTGTAGTAGACTAGGTTCTTGTAGTTGAGCCTTAGCTAGGCATTGACTTGCCCAAATAGACATCTTATGATTCATAATAGCCCAAGATTGGCAACTCGACTTGTTTTCGAGTTCAATTTTTGTTTTGGTTTATGACTCGACAACTATGTTGGACTCATTCACGAGGTAAAGTGATATGACTCGATGGTTATGTTGACTCTATTCGTTGGGTAATGCAGTATGGATCAATGATTATGTTGACTCTGTTTGTTGGGTAAAGTGGTATGACTCAATGGTTATATTGACTCTGTTCACTAGGTAAAGCGGTAGGACTCGATGGTTATGTTGATTCAGTTCTTTGGGTAATGTAATATGACTCGATGGTTATATTGGCTTCATTTGTAGAGTTAAGCGGTATGACTCGATGGTTATGTTGGATATGTTCATCAAAAAAGGAAATCCTTAGTTGATATCAGTGTTTAGATTGAAGGAATAAAGGTTCGGCACATTAGATAGTTCCAAGCAAGCATTTGGGTAGCAGTAGTTCTAGCCTCGGCCTCCTATACAAGTTTGGCGAGCATCTAAGTAGCAGTAGTCCTTGCCTCATCCTCCCATATAAGGTAGGTGAGTATCTTGAGTAACAGTACTCCCGGCCTCGGCTTCCCACAAAAATTCGACGAGAATCTGAGTAGCAATAGTCCTAGCATCAGCCTACCATAAAAGTTAGGCGAGCATCCGAGTAGCAACAGTCCTGCCGTCTCATGTTCCATAAATTGGACATTTATTGATTGTGGATCCAGATTGGTTTGATCTTCCCCTACCTTGGCAAGTATTGTACAGTTGTGACAACAATGGTACAAATGTTGTATCATCACCGACTCATATGATGGTTGTCAGTTAGAGAAACTCCCTGATTATGCATAAATGATTTGATTGAGTTGCATGCTAGGGTTCCCTTTAGGAGTGTTACTTCATATAAATATTTGCATTTTTGATTAGGTTGAACAGATAGATTGTCGGATTGAATTGTTGATTGTTTGAGCTTGTTGAGATTGATTGTATTGATCCTTACTTGTTTCATTAGTCGTCTTACGTACTAGTATATTCAATGTACTGATATCCATTTGGGCTTGCATCATCTTATGATGTAGATACAAGTGATTGAGGAACTCAACAGGCACACCATTCATTAAAGCCCAATCTTTACATTTCAAACTTGGTGAGCTCTCCTTGCTATCCGGAGGATCTTTCTTTATCTTATCTTGATTTGTAGTATTTCCTTTGAGGTAGCCAGGACTTGTCTTGACACCTTCTAGACTTTCGGAGATGTTGATCGGTGATGGTTGATTTTTATTTACCTTCCAACTTTATCCACCAAAAACTTTATTGATATAGCGATTCACTTATTTGTTTACTTCATAGCTTTTACTTGAGTATTTACTTCTGTTGTTGAATGTGATGTGATGATGAGGCCAAGTGGCTGCCTTGGGGAATTGACAATGGTTCTTCAAGTGTCGGTCACACCAAAGGTACCCTCTCGGGGTGTGACAAATACCTAAATAAAAGATATTAAAACAAGAAAGATAGAATCTCATTATAATCGAGGACTATTCAAATGATGAGAACTATCGAGATGATGTTGGAACCATCGAAGCTCATGAAGAGGGCAGACTAAAAGAAATAGGTGACCTCAAAACTCATAGCTAAAAAGAATTTGATTCTATGAGACTTGTTGCTTTCGAGATGCAAAAAAGCACATATACATAAATCGAGAGAGAGGGAAAGAGTAGCAACAGATAGCAAGGGATGTCTTTTCGAGAACACTTGTCAGATAGATATGAGTATATATAGAAGGTCTCTTAGGGATCACTTTAAATATTTTTATTTTTATTTTTTTTCTAGACCTTTGTCGGTTTATATCTATTACATATATCTAAGTGTCAGTAAGCAGGTAGCTCACAGTCTATGCATGCTTTAGCTTTTTGCTTAAGCAAGCAGCTACTGATTGACGTGCCTGCTTCATCTGCTTTATTTTACTTTATCATTTATATTAATTATTTGTTTAACTGCTTTAACTATGATTTTATAATATTACTTCTACAAATTATTTTTCAAGCTAATTCAACTATGACTTTGCTATATCATCCTAATCAATCATTTTAAGCAATATAAATATTAGAATCAGGATAAAATAAATTGCAAAAGATAAATTAAATCTTTTTTTAAAAACAGTACAAATAAAATTAAACAACAAATTTAATATCTTTATATCATTATATTTGTGTCAAATACGAAGTACTTTTTAAGAAATACAATATAAATAAACCAAAACAATTTATGTATTTTATGTGAAATAATGTAAAAATTACTATAAGTCATAATTATTACTACCTTAAATTTTAAAGGATACATAAAAATTTAAATGGTTCTTGAAATTTTATCAATGCCCCATAAATTGGGTCAGAAAAAAACATATATGATTTAAAATTTATGTAAAATGTACTATAAATTATAATAACGAAGAATTTTAAAAAATAAAAAAATTAATTCATTCTCAAAATTTTATATATGCAACATAAATTGGAATAAAATAAGTAACACATATTATTTATGAATAATAAAAAATATATTATACGTTACAATAGTTGACAACATAAAATTTTTTAAATATACATTAAAAATTAGTATCAGATAAATCGAGATAAAAAAATATGTTGGGCCCGTGGTAGCATGGGTTCTTGTAACTAGTAATAAAATAAAAGTTCATGAATAAATCAATTTTAAAAAGGGGGAAAGAGACAGAGATAGTATTAAAGGGACAATCTACATTGCCTAATTCTGCACTGCAACGGGTAGAGAGAGAGAAATAAAGAGGGGAGGGAGCCCTTATAAGAAAATTTTACTTTATTGCCTTATTTATTTAATTTGAAGGCTCTTATACCCATGGAGACTGACAAATTTGAAATACTATTGCGGCTTCCACGGAATCATACTCGTGGAGGTAGTGTAAGTAGGACTAATAGATACAAGTGCTTGGTAAAGCATTCCAGGTGAAGTAACTCGTCATCACCTTATTTTATTTTATTTTTGAATAATTTTAAATGCGATACATTGATCAAAATATCTGTATTAGTTCGCCACGGAGGATACCATTTATTGGTGTTGAAAGAGTTGTGTCCGAATGGTATCAATGTGGTATCACTACTTTCTGGATCGGTGGTGCTGCAGTTGTTGTTTATTATCTTGGTATTCCATTGAACACCGTGAATT
Organism: Solanum medicagineum; assembly: GCA_026153255.1. Lineage (NCBI taxonomy): Eukaryota > Viridiplantae > Streptophyta > Magnoliopsida > Solanales > Solanaceae > Solanum > Solanum medicagineum. The sequence goes on from JAPFFP010044091.1 coordinate 11,437, forward strand.
CTATGGAAATATTTGAAGTCAACAGGAATATTTTGAGAAGTTGGTGGGAGCAAACAAATCATAAAGTGAATCTTGTAAATTTTAAAGATGTGCAACAGATGAACGGAGAGGTCTTGGAGTGGGGTAAATTTTAAAATCTACCTGCTCGAAGTCACACACTCCAATACGTCTCCATTCATTTGATGCACATCTTTAAAATTTACAAGATTTCCTTTTTGAGTTGTTTGTTCCCACCAGCTACACAAAATATTTTTGGTGACTTCAGATATTTCCATAAACACCACATTGTTCAATGGAATACTGAGACAATAAAGAGCAACTTAAGCATCACTGTTTCCAAAAAATAGTGGTAAAAGATTAATACCATTAAGAACGAGTCTTTCAACACTGGTAAATGGTATGCCACCGTATCAACCTAATACAATTAGACTGGTACTCCTTTTCCAACACATGGCTAGATTTTGGGCATTTGAAGACTAGCAATTGGTGAGTCCTTTAGTTTGAGGACCACGCCTTTTTCCTTCATACTTAATGTATTTAAGATATTTTATTTTTCTTAGGTTGTATTTTCTTTGCTACATTTTACTTGAGGGTGAGCTTTCAACATGTTTAGCCCCCACCAAGTCTTTTGCTAGATGGTATGATGGACAAATGTATGATGAGTTTATGTTTAAACTTTTTTTTATGATTTGATCTCCCTTGGTAACATTTCTATATTTTAAATTTCATTTTATTTATGTGGTAATTCTAAGATATCTCTATGAGTTACCTTCCGGTTCCTCATTTGTCGTGTCATGACCAGACCCAAGGTTTGGGTCGTGACAATTGTTTTCCAATCCAACTTCAAAGTAGAGAGATATTTATGTTCTTACGGGATGACATACATTTCATGTTCTTCATTCTTTTATTCATTTGTTGTCACGACCCGACCCCGGGGCCGTGACTAGTGCCAATTAGGCACCATTACAGATACAAAAGCACAAATTACTACAAATAATTCTACAAAAAATTCGGCAGAGTTTCTTTTGTTTTACTGACTAACCCACCTGCAAGGAAACTCAGCCAGCCAGAAACAGATATACATATGTGTATGTAGTCTAATTTACACAACATAAAAGCGGGCCGACAAGGTCACCGCTGCGGTCCTGCCGCCTAATCAAATTCGAAACATACAATCAAACATAAAGACTACAAATCCACTACCCACTAGTATCCACAGACCTCTAAAGAGAATTCAGAAAACATATGACGGGACA
>JAPFFP010044092.1:0-12692 GCA_026153255.1 Solanum medicagineum
TATAAGCAAACATGTTATAGTCACTTGTCTACTTCAAGCAGAGAAAGCAGACACGACGATCCTAAGCTGCTCAAAGTAGTCGTCTATTACATAAGAGAATATATGTATATTATTTGGTGATTTCATACTAGTCATATCATATACTAGTAAAGTCAATGACTACATTATCAAATATACTCCAAAACCGTTTTGTGAATCTAATATCATATAAGAATGAGAATTCATATCTTCTACTTTCACATTTAAATTGGATATTGAGTCTAATTCTATCTTTACTGCAAGCAATGAACCCCACATTTTAAATAATGATTTCAAAAGTATTTATCAAGTATTTGAATTTTTTTTTCATATTTATTTTTTCATACTTTCAAATGTATACTATCAAAATACACATTGGTAGCATAAAGCCTCTTTTGGAGTGAGTATTCTACAAAAGAATTGCAATGCTTCAATTTCCTTTGACAATCTTAACAAAATGTCAAAGTTTGATTCATAGAGGCACCCCCTGGAGGCATAAAATCATTAATTTTATGTCACTAGTCTATTTTTCCCTTTCTGTCACAATTAGGCAAACCATTTAGTATTTGTAATACTAACACTAAAAACTGCATTATTGTACCACTTGTTTTCAGTTAACGATGAAGTTTGTATGCTCTTCAAGTCAAGATATTCATTCAAACGAAGGGGTTAATAAATTGGTGAACTTTTATATTCTTCAAATCGAATACATAGTATGATTTTGTCACGATTCAAGCCTAGGAGTTAGACGTGACACGGCGAATGGGGAACCCAAAGGAACTCCAAACAAGCCTCTTAGCGTATCTCACACACATCATAGGTTTCGGAGGCAAAAAAAGATAACATCGAGTAATAATATATGATAAGGGAAACGGGACTAAAGGAGTCTTTCATAATTACATAAGCGTAAAGGAGTTAAGCTCAATACATGAGGTTCACATCCAACAACACCTCTACTAATAGATGGAGCGGGGCCAAGACATCTCTCGGGCTCACCCTCATAGATAAGTGTCCAAAAATATAGATAAAGTTTTACATAAACATGAAAGAAGATAGATATTGTCCCCGGATATGAGGACTCACCAAAAGCTAACTTCAATGATCCGACTAGCCACGTAGAGGAAGAGATCAATAGGAGCTCCGGTCCCTATATGTTGATATCATGTAGGCATGGAGTATGCATTAGTACTTAGAATGTACTAAGTATGTGAGGTGCAATGCAACAAGGATCATAAGTATAGTAATCAAGATGCATAATCATAATCAATAGATGTGAGCTCAATATGACATGTATAATCAATGCTTAGGTTTAGACATGCTTGGGAATAATCATACTTGCATAACTTGCTCAACACAATAAGTAACATGAATAGCTCATCCAAATACCGTATATAAGAGGGTGAAGAATATAGCATAGGTCAGAACCCCTTCTAGTATGTAATGGATAGTACATGAGGGTGGAGATATAACATAGGTCATTACCTTCATGTAGGCATAAGATGATGCATAATATTAAATCGTACATGAGGGTGAGGCATACAACATAGTTCATAACCCCTTCATGTACGCACTAGGTAGTGCATGATATTAAGTCGTACAGAAGGGTGAGACATACAACATAGTTCATAACCTCTTCTAGTAGGCATCATAATTAACATGAGAATAGAACATTAACATAAGAGCTCAATAATTCACTTGTAGATCATAGAGACTTATCATGAATCCAATACATGCTTGGAAGCCCATAACTTATCATAAGAACACTTGTCTTGCAAGTCATCCAATAGCCATTCATCAAATTAAGATTCATAATCATAAAAATTTACTCAAACATGATGAGTATGCATACTTATGGATAAAATCATGCAATTTAGGAGTATAGAACAAGAAGGAGTAAAATCAATTTAATTTGAAGTCATTTAAATCAACCCACTAACATAGTAGTAAGACCCTCGTTTGGTTGTCATGAAATCCATCTTAAAAATTCACCATAATTCTTAGTCTAATAATTCATGTCATGTATAGCCTCAATAAGCATAAATCAACTCATAGGCATAGCATCAATAGATATTCCTGCACACTTAATCAATACTTGAAGAACCCAACTCCAATCATACTTATATTGCATAATAAAGTTTCTCATAAAGCATTCAACATTGAAATCATGAAATTTGATAAAGAGGGGAGGTTTGGCTTCATGGGTGGAAGGAACCCATGAATGAAACCCACATACCCTAAACCTTGAAATTTCTTGAAATTGAGTTGAGGAAGACTTGAGGTTTGTGTTCGGTTCTTGAATTTCAAAACTTGTGCTTGAGATTCTTGAGATTGAATGAGAGATTGGATGATGTTCTTGAGAGAATTTGAGACGTTTTTCTGAGTTCTAGAGTTGCAAAATGACTAAGTATGGAGAGTTTCACATTTAAAATGGGCATTGGATTATTACCCAAATACCCTTGGACGAATTAGTAGAAAAAAATGAGGAAATTCCTGCACTGGTCCACGCCCTAGGCATGACACGGACCAGTCACGTATGCCCCAATATAATTGATTCGTGCCCAGGCATGTCGTGCCTGGGGCATGGATGCACAGTGTCTTGGCTCCCCGTAGTGAAAAGTATTTTTTGCTACGGGACTTCGAAAATTTTGGGGCTACCCTTTCCCCATACAATTTAGCCCCCTGAACAAGAATATGATGTTGGATTTTCAAAATCACTCATGATTTTTGAGATATTCGGGCAATACACTTATGGGGCATTTCGATGCAGATGAAGGGTGTTACAATATTTCCCCCTTGGGAATATTCGTCCCCAAATGTCAAGAAAACATGCATAAGAGAAGTAATCATGAGATTTTCAGCCCGACATGAATGCAACAAATACACTTAAACATCATTCTTAAAAAAAAATTCACACATATGCATAAAAAATCATCAAAACTTGTCACCATGAATATGTATGCATACAAAATAACATGAGGGATGAAACTTAACACTTGAAGCATATATAGGACTTAAATTGTTACCTTTGTCTTGAGTAGAGTGGAAGAGGTAAGGATATTGCTTTTTCATGTCCGCTTCGACTTCCCAAGTGGCACTTTCAACTTGATGATTCCTCCAAAGGACTTTGACAGATGTCACATCTTTGCTTCTCAACCTTTTCACTTGCCTATCCAATATTTCCACCGGGACCTCCACATAGGTCAAGTTGTCCTCCATAACACCCACGACCTCTAAGGGTATTATAGCACATGGGTCATCAATGCACTTCCTCAACATAGACACATGGAAGACCGGATGAACCATACTCTTCTCCGTATGCAAATTCATATGCAACCTTACCAATTCTCCTCAAGATCTTATAAGGTCCCATAAACATTGGGCTCAATTTCCTTTTCTTGCCAAACCGGAATATATTCCTTCGTGGGTGAGACTTTCAAGTATACCCGATCATCAACATTAAACTAAAGGTCTCTTCCTCTCACATCGGAGTAGGACTTTTGTCTACTTTGAGGGGTCTTCAATCTCTCCCTTATCAACCTCACTTTCTCCAAAGCTTCCATAACCAAATTAGGACCTAACAAAGCCATTTCCCCCACATCAAACCACCCAATTGGGGATCTACAATGCCTACCATATAAATCTTCAAAGGGATTCATGCCAATATTAGAATGGTAGCTATTATTATAAGAAAACTCAATAAGTGGACGATGTTCATCCCAACTACCTTTGAACTCCAAAATACAAGCCCTAAGCATATCCTCAAGAGTTCGAATTGTCCTTTCGGCTTGACTATCCATTTGAGGATAAAAACCGGTGCTAAGCTTGACCTTGGTACCAAGACTCTTTTAGAAGGATCTCCAAAAATGAGAAGTGAATCGAGCACCATGATCCGAAATAATAGACAAGGGTACCCCATGCAACCTAACCAACTCACGAATATATAGCTTGGTGTAATCCTTGGCACCATAAGTTGTTTTAACCGGTGGAAAGTGAGCCGACTTTGTCATCCTATTAGCAATAACCCAAATAGAATCAAAGTGCTTCTTAGTATTTGGCAAACCAATCACAAAATCCATGTTAATCTCTTTCCAATTTCAAGTAGGAATTTCTATGTATTGCGCTAGGCCACCCTGCCTTTAATGTTCAGCTTTCACTTATTGGCAATTGTGACAACCGACTACAAACTCAGTAATATCCTTCTTCATACCACAACACCAATAAATCTCCCTAAAGTCTCTATAAATTTTTGTGGAACTGGGGTGAATAGAGTAGGATGAATTATGTGCCTCTTTCAAAATCAACTCCATTAAGTCATCCACATTAGGTACACACAACCTACTTTGGTACCTAGAACACCATCTCCCACTTGGGAGTAAACCTCTACTTTACCATCCTTCACAAAAGTCTTCAATTCAAACAAGGTGGGATCAAGGTCTTGTTTGGACTTGACCTCTTCAATCAAAGAGGATTTGGAACCATCAATAGCTACTACACCTCCATTTTCAACTTCATTCAACCTAACCCCCAACCTAACCAACTGGTGAACTTCTTTAGCCACCTCCTTATTGCCAGCATCAATGTGAGCTACACTTCCCATCAAATAATAACATCACATTTTCAAAGCAAACACCACAACTGCTAATTCAAGATCATGGGTGGGATAATTACGCTCATGCACCTCCAGTCGCCGAGAAGCATATGCTATAACCTTGCCATTTTGCATCAATACACACCTCTAACCTGTCACGACCCAAGCCTAAGGCCTAGACGTGACATAGCGCAAAGGGAACCTGAAGGGACCCCAAGCAAGCCTCTTAGCATATCATTACACATCCTTGGTCGCGGAAGCAATAAAATAGCAACATAAGAGTAGAAATAAGGATAATCGAGGCTAAGAGGTATCCTTCATATCAAAACAAAAAGAGTCAAGAGAGTGTCAAAGCTCATAACATTTCACATTACATGTCCAACAACACCTCTAATACATAGATAAGAGCGGGGGCCAAGACAAGCAATCGAGATCACCCTCATAGTCAATATTTACATAAAAGAAAGGTAGTTCTGAAACATAGTAAGAGATCATAAGCAATGTCCACGAAATGGAGGACTTACCAATAAGCTTGAGTGGAAGCGTACTAGCCACATGGATGAAGACGCTCAAGCAGGACTTCGGTTCCTACATGATGACATCATGTAGGCATAGAGTATGCATTAGTACGTTTGAATGTACTAAGTATGTAGGATGCAATGCAACAAGTGATAAGTACCATAATCAAAATGCATATCATAGGCAATGAATAGACATATAGCAATATGACATGTATGATGATACTTGAAGTAAAATCATGCTTATATAGAACATAATCCATATGTTAGGAGTGACCACTTTATTGCAATCGAAGGTCTACCACCTCCTTGGAGAGGCGCATGAGCTACAAACCCCTTCATGAGGTTGATGAGGTACAAACCCCTCAATAAGGTTGGAGTTAAAATCCTCCAACAAGGTTATCAAGGTACAAACCCCCCGAAAAGGTTGCACGAGCCTGCCACCTCCCGAGAGAGGCGATTGAGGAACAAACCCTTCAACAAGGTTACCCAGGCCTACAACCTCCCGAGTGAGGCTTGCTCATCCCCAACACTATAGAGATAATATCATATGCATACATTCCTTTCATCATTATATACATACATTCCTTTCATCATCATATATAGTCGTTTCATCATCATATAATCATTCATCTCATAAGACATGCATTGGACCTTCAATTTCTCAAGAAATTATAACTAGACATTTTATCAAATACTTGGCAGGTGTGTAATGCTAGTGTCAAACCATGTAATTCATGAGTGAAATCATGCTAGAAAATTTCTTGTAAAACCATCAATAGATACTTGGTAACACCCTCAAGCAATATACATCAAAACCCTTCATCAAATCTCATATTAGATCTTAGATTTATAGCTCTAAACATGCTTAAACAGTTACAATTTCATGAAACCCCAACATAGTGTGTAGTAAAATTCATAATACATAAGACCCATGAGTAAATCAACTTTAAATCATGCAATTTAGAGTAAAACGGAGCTTGGGTATCATGGGTGAAAGGAACCCATGAAAGAAATCCACTTACCTTAGCTTTGGAGATTAGCTTGATGAAGATTAGAGATGGAGACTGGAAGCTTGAATGAGAACCCTGAGAGTCGGATGAGTTTTTAGACTTAAGTTTAGGGGTAAAATATTTGGCTAAGTGTCTGAATGAGTATTCGAAAATGTTTTGAATGATATGAGGGTGAAATATGGCTAAGTATAAGTATTTTCACGTTTGGGAACACTTACGCCCAGGACTTAAAAATCCTTGGACCGGACTTGAAACACTACCAAAAAAATGTACTGTGGCACGCCCTTGGCGCGTCATGCCAGGGGCGCAAAAACCTCGCTAGAATTCAATTTTTCTTTTGGGTAAATGAAATTACGATTTGTTTGCTCTAAAATTGGGGTTAGACCCATTTCCCACTCAATTTGGCCCCCTGAACAAGAATATGAAGTTGGATTTTAATATCATGCACGGATTTAGAGATATATGGAAACAATTCCGAGCACTTCCAAGGCACATTTTCGGGCTCTTTTTAGGGTCATTTCAATGTCTCCCCCTTGGAAACGTTCATCCCTGAATATCTAAGAAACGTATATGAGAGACACAAACATGGCAATTTCAGCCCACATAAGGATGCAATGATGCACTTAAACATCATTTTAAAAATCTCAACATAAGTGTAAAATCATCATGAACTTGTCAATATAAACATGAATGTATGCATATATCATGGGCTGAACTTGGACTTGAAATCATATAGGGGACTTAGATTGATTCCTTAGGCTTGAATGGAGTGGAAAATATAAGGATATTACTTTTGCATGTTTGGTAGAAAGTGAGCCAATTTGTCACCCTATCCACCACCACCCAAGTGGAATCAAAACCCTTCCTAGTCTTGCGCAACCCAAATACAAAGTCCATATTAATCTCTTCCCACTTCCAAGTAGGAACCTCTATGTCTTGGGTTAGGCCACCCGACCTTTGATGTTCAGATTTGACTTGTTGACAACTATGGAAACCGAAAAAATATTTGGCAATGTCTTTCTTCATTCCTCCCCACCAATACACCTCTCTCAAATCTCTATACATTTTAGTAGAACCGAGGTGAATAGAATAGGAAGAACCATGAGCCTCATCAAGAATCCTCTCTCTCAAGCCATCGAAACAAGGCACACAACCTCCCTTGGTATCTAAGTGCACCATCTTCCACTTGGGAGAAAACCTTCACCTTTCTATCACTAACCAAGGCTTTCAATTCTAACAAGGAGGGACAAAGGTCTTGCTTAGCTTTCACCTCCCCAACCAATGAAGACTTAGAACCATCAACAACAACACCACTATAAACAACCTCTTCCAACCTAACCCCCAATCTAGCCAACCGATGGACCTTTCTAGCCACCTCTTTATCAGCACCATCAACATAAGCTAGGCTACCCATAGACACCCTACTCAAAGCATCCGCCACCATATTAGCCTTGCCCGGATGATAATGCACACTCATATCATAGTCGTTAAGGAGTTCTAACCATCTCCTTTGCCTCATGTTGAGATGTTTTTGATTGAAGACATATTGGAGGCTCTTATGATCGGTGAACACATCGACATGCACCCCATACAAGTAATGACGCCAAATCTTTAATGCAAATACCATGGCGGCTAGTTCAACATCATGAGTAGGATAATTCTTTTCATGCACTTTGAGTTATCTAGAAGCATAGGCTTTCACCTTACCATTTTGCATGAGAAAACAACCCAAACCAACTCTAGAAGCATCACAATTCACAACAAATCCCTCTAGCCCTTCTGGTAGTGACAAAATAAGAGCGGACTCAAGCTTATTTATTTAATATTTGGAAGCTCCTCTCATACTCATCAGTCCACACAAACTTGGCCTTCTTTTGCGTCAATTTAGTCATGGGAGAAGCAATAGAAGAGAACCCATTCATGAACTGCTGATAGTAACCTGCTAAGAGCAGGAAGCTCCTAATATTCGACGGGGTCAATGGTCTAGGCCAATTTCTAATCACATTCGTCTTTTTAGGATCCACCTTAATACCATCCCCCAACGCCACATGTCCTAGGAAGGCAACCTCCCTCAACAAAAATTCACACTTCTTATACTAAGCATATAACTTCTCTTCCCTCAATCTTTGCAACACAACCCTTAAATGAGCCCTATGCTCCTCCTCACCATGATAATAGATCAAAATATCATCAATGAATACCACAACAAATTAATCAAGGTAGGGTTGAAGACCCTATTCATAAGATCCATGAAGATGGTCGTTGCATTGGTCGACCCAAAAGATATCACAACAAAATCATAATGCCCATACCTAGTCCAGAAGGCTGTCTTGGGAATATCACACTCCCTCACCTTCACTTGATGATACCCAGATCGAAGATCAATCTTAGAGAAATACCTAGCCCCTTGTAATTGGTCAAACAAATCATCAATCCTTGGAAGAGGATACCTATTCTTGATGGTGACCCTATTGAGTTGTCGGTAGTCAATACACATTCTAAGCGACCGATCTTCCTTTTTTAGAAACAACACCGGTGCACTCCAAGGTGATTGGCTAGGCCTAATAAATCCCTTCTCCAACAAGTCCCTCAATTGTTCCTTCAACTCCTTCAACTCTACCGGGGCCATACGGTATGGGGGAATAGAAATGGGTTAAGTATCGGGAAGGAGATCTATACCAAAATCTATTACCCTTTCGGGAGGAATACTAGGAAGGTCATTTGGAAAGACATCAAGGAACTCATTTACAACCGGAACCGACTCTATGGGAAGAACCTTGGACTCTACATCCCTAACCCTCACAAGATGGTAAAGACACCCTTTAGAGATCAACTTACAGGCTTTTATGCAAGAGATGAACCTACCCTTGACCACCACATCATCACTCTTCCACTCAAGGACGGGTTCATTTGGGAATTGGAACTTGACCCTACGGGTCCTACGATAAATAGAGGCACAGTATGTATGCAACCCATCCATCCCAAGAATGATATCAATATCAACCATATCTAACTCAACAAGATCACAAGGCAATATTTTATGAAAGATACAAATGGGACAATTTCCATAGACCTTCCTAGCAACAATAGATGTACCAATAGGAGTAGATACCTCATATAACTCACACAACAACTCGAGGTCAACATGAAACTTTTTGGCAACAAAGGGGGTAATAAAAGAAAGAGTGACACCCGGATCAATCAATGCATACACCTCAAAATTAAAGATTTTCAATATATCGGTGAAAACATCAGGAACCTCCTCAACCCCTTGCCTCCCATGTAGAGCATAAAACCGACTGTACCTTAGGGCACCACCTTATTGACCACCTCTACCCAAATGAACCGCATTAGCACCTTGCGAACAAACCTCCTTACCTTTTGTTGCGATTTCGAGGGCAATCCATCACCTTATGCCCAACTTTCCCACAACCATAACAAGCATTTGTGTCCCTCAAGCATGGGCCACTATGAGCCCTACCACATTTTGGACACCCACCATTAGGAACCACACCTCCAACACCTCGGGCCCTTGGAAAATCTTTGGCAACCCTCTTATGAGAAGATGTTTGGCCTTGATGGAACCGACCATCTTTTTGGAACTTCCCCTCAAAACGAGCCCTCTTGGCCTCATGAAATCTTTGCTTCCTCAATTTTTCCTCCTCGATTTGTTCGGTATAAGTCATCAAGCAGGACAAATCCGTGTCTCCAATCAACATAGCGGACCGACACTCCCCACTCACTAAGTGGAATACACCCATTACAAATTTATTCATCCTAGACCTTGGATCTGCTACCAATTGTGGAGTATATTTTGAAAGTTGGTTGAACTTGAGGGCGTATGCCCTCACACTCATAGACCCTTGTCTCAAATTCATAAGTTCCACCAACTTAGCTTTCTTAAGTTCAAGAGGGAAAAACTGATTAAGGAAGGCCACCTTGAACTCCTCCCACAGCACCACATAATTGACTCCCTTCTCTTCCTCATACCAAATTTTTGCTACCCCTTTGAGTTGGTAGGCCTTATCCTCCGATCTCACACCCATTATAGCAAAAATCTTGTAGACCTCATCAATGGACTCTTGGGGGTCCTCACTCACCTTTGACCCATGGAATTCCGAGGGATTCATTCTCATAAAGTCTCTCACCCCAGATGCCGATTTAGGAGCATAAGGGGCTTAGGCCCCTTGGTTGTCTTGGTTAACCATAACTTATGCAAGCAAAGTGAGAGAATCCCGAAGCTCTCCATTAGCCGGTTGCTCCTCAGGTGTGCGGGCTCTTCTTCCTCTTGTGTTAGGCATGATCTAGCATAGAAAAGGACAATCGTTAGGGGGGAAAACCTTACCTCAACTTCTATAGCACGACATAGAATAAGAAGAACAAAAAAATTTCCTAAACGCCTCATAGCCTCTAGCTCATAGTTGTGGTGCACAACACAACCATGAACAAGACTCTAATCGGCGAATATGTTGGACTCTGAGGATCTAAAAATCTAGTGCTCTGATACCAAGTTTTTCACGGCCCAAGCCTAGAGCCTAGACGTGACACGGTGCAAGGGGAACTTGAAGGGACCCCAAACAAGTCTCTTAGCATATCATTACACATCCTTGGTCGCGAAAGCAATAAAATAGCAACATATGAGTTGAAATAGAGATAACCGGGGCTAAGGGGCATCCTACATATCAATATAACAAGAGTCAAGAGAAAGTCAAAGCTCATAACGTTTCACAGTACATGTCCAACAACACCTCTAATACATAGATAAGAGCGGGGGCCAAGACAAGCAACCGGACACATCCTTATAGTCAATATTTATATAAAAGAAAGGCAGTTCTAGAACATCGGAAGAGATCATAAGCAACGTCCCTAAAATGGAGGACTCACCAACAAGCTTGAGTGGAAGCTTACTAGCCACATGGATGAAGATGCTCAAGCGGGGCTTCGGTTACTCCATGGTGGCATCATGTAGGCATAGATTATGCGTTAGTACATTTGAATGTACTAAGTATGTAGGATGCAATGCAATAAGTGATAAGTACCATAATCAAAATACATATCATAGACAATGAATAGACATATAGCAATATGGCATGTATGAATGATACTTGAAGTAAAATCATGCTTATATAAAACATAATCCATGTGTAAGGAGTGACCACTTTAGTGCAATCCAAGGCCTACCACCTTCTTGGAGAGGCGCATGAGGTACAAACCCCTTCATGAGGTTGATGAGGTACAAACCCCCCAACAAGGTTGATGGAGTACAAATCCCCCAACAAGGTTATCAAGGTACAAACCCCCTGACAAGGTTGCACAGGCCCGCCACCTCCTGAGCGAGGCGATTGAGGTACAAACCTCTCAACAAGGTTACCTGGGCCTACAACCTCCCGAGTGAGGCTTGGTCATCCCCAATACTATAGAGATAATATCATATATATACATTCCTTTCATCATCATATAGTCTTTCATCTTATAAGACATGCATTGGACCTTCAGTTCCTTAAGAAATCTTAACTGGACATTTTATCAAACACTTAGCTGGTGTGTAATGCTAGTGTAAAACCATGCAATTCAAGAGCGAAATCATGCTAGACAATTCTGTGTAAAACCATGAATAGATACTTGGCAACACCCTCAACCAATATACATCAAAAACCTTCATCAAATCTCACATTAGATCTTAGATTTATAGCTCCAAACATGCTAAAACAATCACAATTTCATGAAACCATAATATAGTGTAAAGTGAAATTCATAATACATAAGAACAACTTTAAATCATGAAAATTAGAGTAAAAGGGATCTTGGGTATCATGGGTGAAAAGAACCCATGAAAGAAAACTACATACCTTAGCTTTGGAGATTAGCTTGATGAAGATTGGAGATGGAGACTTGAAGCTTGAATGAGAATCTTGAGATTCAAATGACTTTTGAGACTTCAGTTTAGGACTAAAATATTCGGCTAAGTGTTTGAATGAGTATTGGGAAATGTTTTCAATTATATGAGGGTGAAATATGGCAAAGTATAGGTATGTTCACATTTGGGAGCACTTAGGCCCAAGACCCAAAAGCCTTGGAACGAACTTGAAAAACTGCCTACAAGATGTACTATAGCATGGCCTTGGCGCGTTGCGCCAGCGGCACGGAAACCTCTTTGGAATTTAATTTTTTGGGAAAATGAAAAATTACAATTTGATTGCTCTAAAATCAGGGTTTGACCCATTTCCTACTCATATTGACCCCCTGAACAAGAATACAAAATTGAATTTTTGATATCCCGTATGGATTTTTAGATATATGAAAATTACAATTTCAAAAACTTTTGAGGCACATTTGCGGGCACTTTTTGTGGTCGTTTCAAAACCAATCCTTGGGGCATCAAAATTAACCACAAACCCTTCTAACCCTTCCGATAAATCGAAGATAGGAGCAGAGATAAGCTTGTCTTCCAAGGTTTGAAAACTTCTTTCACATTCATCGATCCAAACAAATTTTGCCTTCTTTTGTGCCAATTTCATCATAGGGGAAGCAATTGAAGAGAAACCATTCACAAAT
>JAPFFP010044093.1:0-12692 GCA_026153255.1 Solanum medicagineum
AAATTTGAGGAACACCTTTTAGTTGACAAGTCGCTAGATCTAGCTTTTCCTCCGAACTTACACCCATGATGGATATTACCTTATACACTTTCTCTATGAACTCTTAAGGTTCTTCCTCTGCCTTGGACCCATGGAAGTCTGGAGGGTTCATACTAGTGAAGTCCCTCATTATTGAGGCCAGAGTATGAGCATGAGGATCTTAGGCCTCTTGATCCAATTTGTAAGTCATTGCATGGGCCAATATAGTAATGGCATTCCAGAACTCAACTTTGGTGTCCCCTCCATCTTGAGGAGCTTGAGGAGCGAGGTAAGCCAGTTGCCACCCCCCCCCCCCGGGTGCACGGGCCATCCTTGGTCTTTCTCTTCGTAGAGGCATGATCTAGAAGAGCAAACAACATTCGTTAAGGGTAAAGCCTTATAGTTATCCCTAATGCACGATATAGACCTTGAAGAAGTGAAACATTTCCTAAAACACCTCATAACCTCCCAGTCATAGTTGTGGCATGCTTTACAACCATGAACAAGACTCTAATCGACCTGGTGTGTTTGATTCCGAAGACAACCCAAACAAGCCTCTTAGCATATCGTGTACACATCTTTGCTTGCGGAAGCAAATTAAACAAACACACTGGTCAAATAAATGAAAAGAGAAAGGGACTTAGGGAAACAATTCATACTAATAATTGAGTAAGAAGAGTCAATTTTCAATAACATAATAAATTCAATACATAACATCCAACGACACCTCTAACATAGATTGGAGGCGGAGCCAAGACACTTTCCGAGCTTACCCTCATTTAACAAGTATCCAACATAAGAACAAGAATCTATAAAGAGTGAATGAGAATATCTATCGCTCTCGGACTTGACGACTCACCAACTAGCTTCTTCACAAGAACCAACTAGCAACGTGGAGACGGAGGAAGATCAAATGGAGCTCCGATCCCTACATGGTAATATCATGTAGGCATAAAGTATACGTTAGTGCATTTGAATATATTATGTATGTGGGATGCAATACAACAAAAATAATAAGTCATAATAACAAGATGTTTAATCATAATCAATGAACATAAGCTCAATATGCCATGTGTAATCAATACGTACGATGAATCATCCAACTACCTTGTACTAGAGGTGAGGGACATAGCACATGTCACAACCCCTTCTAGAAGGTAATGGGTAGTACATGAGGGTAGAGGAGTAGCATAGGTCATAACCCCTACATGTAAGCATGAGATAATACAACACATTAAATTGCACATGAGGGTGAGGTGTAATACATAGTTCATAACCCCTACATGTGAGTACATAACATTGAATCACATATGAGGGTGAGGCATACTACATAGATCATAACCCCTTCATATGAGTAAAGGATATTCCATAACATTAAATCCTACATGAGGGTAAGGTGTACAACATAGTTCATGACCCCTTCATGTAGAAATTCGGCCTTGTACTGGAGGGTAAGGCATATAACATAGTTCATAACTCCTTCTAGTAAGCTTCACAATTTAAAAAAGCATAAATCGTAGGATAAGAACTCAATAACTCATCAACAATCAAGACTTGTAAAAATG
Source organism: Solanum medicagineum (assembly GCA_026153255.1). Taxonomy (NCBI): domain Eukaryota; kingdom Viridiplantae; phylum Streptophyta; class Magnoliopsida; order Solanales; family Solanaceae; genus Solanum; species Solanum medicagineum. Next base: position 1,584 of record JAPFFP010044093.1, read on the forward strand.
ATGCAATAGATCATCAATAACTTTAAGAATCCTTGTCAAGACATTTTATCAAACACTTTGTGGATGTGCAATGCTAGTTCAAAATCATGCAATTCAAGAGTGAAATAATATGAAAAAACTCAATGTAAATCAACTCACCAACACATAGTAAAACCCTCATGTAAGACACCTTAAAATCCATTGTCAAATCTCATAATAGATCATAGTTTCAAAGCTCAAAACATGCATAGTCTCAATAGACAAAAATCATTCATAATACAAGCTTGAAATATATAGTCATGTATAATAAATCAACATTTCATAAAGTTCCAAAAATATTTATACTCATAATCCATAATATAAGATACCCATATATAATACAACTTGAAGGCATGCAGTTTTCAGTAAAAAATGGAGATTTCACACCATGGGTGAAAGGACCAATGGTTGAAACCCACATACCTTAAACCTGGGTTTTCTTGATGTAGATTTGAAGGAGACTTGAAGCTTGAATGGAGTTCTTGAGGTCCGGAATTAAGCTTGGGGACACTTGAATTTGGATGAAATATTTGGTTAAGTGTTAGAGAGGGTTTTGAGAGGGTCTTGAGTGATATAGAGTTGAAAAATGGCTAAATATAGGTGTTTTTACTCATTGTGGGCATGGGGATATGACCCCAATACCCTTGGGGCAAAACAAAATTTTTAAGCAAAAATAACACTAATCTACGCCCCTGGGACTTCGCGGCCTGGGCGCGAGCACCACTGGAAATCAAAATTTTTGAAAAATTATTTTTTGTTACGGTTGCTCTAAAATCAGAGTTATAGCCACTTCCCACTTAATTGTTTCCCCTAATCACGAAAATGAAGTTGGATTTTCGATATCATACATGGATTTTGAGATATATGGAAATTACGATTATGGGCATTTCCGAGGAATATTTTCGGGTGTTGTTGGGGCGTTTCAAGACTCAAGAATTGAAAGGATTAGGGCCACTTAGAGAAGGAAGAACCTAACACATTAGGATTGGGTAGATTGGAAAAGATAGGGATATCACTTTATCACGTCCAACTCCTCCTCCCATGTAGTACTCTCCACATGTTCGTTTCTCTGAAGCACTTTACAAAGCCACATTGTTTTTGTGAAGCCACTTTACTTGTTTCTCCAAAGTTTCTACCAGAACTTCCTCATAAGATAAGTTCTCCTCCACCTCAACACCTTCCAAATGCATGATAGTACTATGGTCACCAAACAATTCTCTGACCAAGGACACATGGAAGACCAAGTGAATAGAGCTCAAACCCGGAGGCAACTCCAACCTATAAGCTACATTACTAATACGCTCCACGATCTTATAAGGCCTACATGCTGGGGAATTAGCTTACCCTTTTTACCAAAACGTATCACACCCTTCATAGGGGAAACCTTTATATAAGCCTAATCTCCAAAATGAAACTCAAGATCCCCCTTCTAAAACGACCCCAAAGAGTGCCTAGAAATGTGTCTCTGAAGTGCCCATAATCATAATTTCGATATATCTCAAAGTCCATACATGATATCGAAAATCCAACTCAATATTATTGATCAAAGGGAAAAATTGGTTGGGGAATGGGTCTAACCCCAATTTTAGAGCAACCATATCAAAATTTTATTTTCCATAAAAGTAAAATACAAGAGAATCTAGAAATTAATACTTGAACTAACTAATAGTGAAATCAAGTCAAGAACCAAGCCATAATCCTCGGTAATGGTGCCATAATTTTTGACTGATGTCACGCTTTAATAAGAAAGCTATCGTTGTCGGCAATTAACCTAACCGAAGGTTAGGGTTGAATCCACAGGGAATACGGGGCTTGACTATAGAGATATACTACTAATCATTTCAAACATCGATTAATAAAATCTCTACATGGTTTTTTTTTTTTTGTAATTCAAAAACAAAAATAAAAACTAAACTAACTATGAGGGAAGACACTCAAATTTAGGGACAACTTGGGAATTGTGTTCCACATAATTCATGGACTTAATTACCCTAGACAACACAACTCTATTTGAGAATTCACATGTAGAATGGTAACTTAAGTTTTTCCAGCCCTCTTGTGAAGGTAAAGGTCAAATTTCACCATGGCGCGTGGTCGGCAACCATGGTGTGCCAACTAACAGTTACCCATGGTCCTAGTCAACCTCCCCTTGGTCAGGAATGGTTTATTAGATGAGAACACATCAATCAAATATTATCATTTACTTCTATTTTCCTATTCGTCACTTCCTTGGTCGGGATCGTGATAGTAGGCGGGGTTTTGTGTTGGCCACCACCAAACAACAATAAAAATGAAGGGAAATAAACAATACATGTGAAACCCTAATAAAAAATGCACAAAGTCTAGGTTATTTCAAGTCAACTACTCATGATTTCCACAACCCCAAGTTGTGGGTGCTTAGCTACTCATGGCTTAGGCAAAATCAACAATAATACAAATAGAGGACATAGTTGAGAGTTTACCCAAAACAATAAAGAACAATAACGCCACAAGTAAGAAACTACAAGCTTGGATTAATGGAAAAAGAGTACAATGTAAATGTTGCAATCCCCAAATGTGGGTCTTCAAATTAAAAAGGAGAATCTATACTAAACTCTAGGAAAACCCTAAGAATATTCAAGGGAGAATATTCAAAGTGTTCCTTACAATATTCAATGTATCAACTCTCTCTAAGAAAAACCTATCATAAGGTATTTAGAGTATTTACAATTTAACTATAAAAAATTAAATAGAAAAGACAACTGACAGTAAGTACATCGCATAGGTACGACTCGTAGGGTGACCTATGAGTCGTAATTGAGGTCTCCTAATAAGGCAATTTGCATTTTGTACTTGACGGTTATGACTGACTGGTATGAGTCATTATTTGCGCTACGACTCGTATGCTCCTCTCATAGTCCAGGCCTTTAGTTTTTGGTCCAAACTTTTGGCTCTTTGTTTTCTTCTACAAACCCTCTCATACAAGTTGTAGTAGGACCTACGACTCATAGAGTGAGCTCGTAGGGCTGATCTCTACTTAGCAGATTTCTGATTTTTGCTCAGAGTTCCTTGCTACGAGATCACCCTATGACTCGTAGCTTGGGCCACGACTCGTAGGAAGGCTCATAAGTCCTACAATTCAACAAAATCTGCAATTTTCTCCCAAAATCATGTCAACCTATCTTTTCTGCAATAACAACATAAAAACCATGAGTCTTGGCATTAAGAACTCACAAAATTCCTTGTCTTAGGCATCAAACATGCTGTTTTTTTACAGCACATCACCCATGAACCCTCACTTAGCAAAATTTTCGATGGACAAAGGATAACCAATACTTAGAATTTTTTTACAAAAATTCATATACACGGGGGCCTTCACGGGCCGTGTGATGTCACATAGTCTGTATGAGTGCCCATGAGACTACACTTGGCTTGATAAAAGGTTTTTTTGAAATTTTCTAAGGGAGGTTTCACTGGAGGCCTCACAGGTCGTGTGAAATCACATAGACCGTATAGATGCTCGTGAGACCACACTTAGAAAATTTCAGCAAATTTTCTTCAAGCCAAGGGTGCTTCCAATGAAAGTCTCACGGAACGTATGGAGCTTCATGGGTCGAACAAGCTTCCGTATAAAGGTACTGAGTTATCAGACATGATTCAACACTTAGAATATAATTTTGAGAAGGAGTTTTATGATAACACAGTCCCATGATTTGTGAGAAGCCACATGGCCCATGTAGGTGCCCATGTAGCTTACCTTAGAAAATGAAGGCAACAAAACATAGGAGGGCTTTACGAAAATAGGCATAACTTCTTCATCCGATCTCTAAATAAGGTGAAATGAGATGCGTTGGAAAATTAATTCAAAGTGCTTCAATTTCGTAGTTCATAGGACTCCCAGTTCGTTTTATGCTAAGAGAAAGAACCATTTAAAGTTGACCCTTCTATCAGTTCTTGTGAGAAGCTTAGCCGATGGAATTCCTTTGAACTTGGCATGATGTAAGGGATTCATGATGACCCTAAAACATATAAATGAGCTTGTATTGAAGGCTTGCATGAGAAGTTAGCTTGAGTTTGAAGGTTCCATTCCAATCTCACAACTTGCGGGGTATTACACCGGGTCATTACAATTCTTTGCATGCCTCTTTTTTTCTCATCCCATGTTTGATATGTGCATTAGAGTTCTGACTAAATTTGAATCACACACTATAGGATCCATTTAGGGATAGAGCTCCCACAAAGTTTTCTTCATACTCAAGGCTTCAACCCAGACCTCTAATTAAGAATGAAATGGTCTCACAACTGCAACACAACCTATGTTGACGATTTTATGTTCTTCTAATGGCGAAGGAAAAGAATATCTCAGCTTATCATCAAGTTTTAAATTTATTTCCACGTCTTATTTACCTCGATATGAATTATAATTAATACATTCACATTTTCTATTACAATATAATTAAATACTAAAATATTTTACTTTGAATATCAATTTATAGTTCCTTTGGTTATGGGCTATAGAGTCGTATTCTGAAAGCTCATTTAATTTTTAAATAAACACATATATTCCTTCCAAGCATGCATACATACAAACAAAAATTGAAGCCAATAAAGATGCATACTGTTGACATCCAATTTCAACCTAACTTTTTTGAAAATTTCATACTTTTGTGTTTTGTTCTTTAAATAGTTTAAAATATTTTTTCTACAATCTTGGAATAACTTATCGATAGTCAACCTATATATTTAGATTAGTATTTTAATCAGCTTGTTTTTAATATATTTTTAAATATTAGGATTTTTAAATAATTTATCTACTTTTTAGAACTACTTTAAGTCATTAATTATCATGATTAGTAGTATTTTTTATGCAGTTTATAAATGTACAAAACACTAAAATTAAGATAAAACAAATTAAAATGGAAGAACTATAAGATATTACATATATACCCTCCAGCTACTCAAGCAAAAATGTCGACCTGCTGCCTGCTTGAGCAGCTGAAACTCCCTCTTATATTTAGTAGAAAAGAAAATAAACATAAATGACATTAATTAGCGTTTGTAGTAGTATAATTTTTTGAACATTTTGTTTAACTGAGACATTTCATCAATCTTTAATCACACTACTTGTCAAGCAAATTAGTACTCATTTCCCTCAAAAGAAAATTTTCATCAATAAGTGTCACGCCTAGGGAGGGGACCCAAGACATGGTTGGCACCTAGAGATTACTGCTAGTCCCCAAGCGAACCACTTGGCCTCATTACAATCATTCAATCAATAAGCTCTACTATCAGCGAAAGACATAAAGGATGTAAATGGGCATATCTGTCAAATCTAAATTAATAATATAAATGAAAGGCTAGTATAAAGAACTAGTTTACAGTCTTAACAATCAATATCCGACTCTAAACTATGAAGCTTCTATCATTATCAGGTGGTGCCAATGATAGGCTCATGGCTACCTCAATCAAAATAAAGCTAAGCAAAGTCTAACTCAAAAGCTAGATGAAAATAAAAGTAATGAATCCTCCAAAATAGGGGAGGCTCACCAATCAGTTGAATGTCCAAGATCCTCAATGATACGGCTGTTGATGATGTCTAATCCCTGTATCTGCATTATAAAATGATGCAGCGCCAAATGACATTAGTAAGTGAAATGTATAGTATGTAAAATAGCTAAATGAAATTGAAACAGGTAGAATAATATAGGAACAACAATCAACTCAGAATAATATCAACATGTCAACTGTCCATCTAAAGCAAGAATAAAGTGTGGACAAATGACCCATCTAACCCATCGAACCTCATCAGTCAAATTAGACTCATCTCTTCTCATCTCAACTCAGAGTACTCAAGGTAGGAACTTTCTAGGAGTTTATATTATCCAATAACAATCACTTCTGATCCAATGATTGTACAATAATCACGCTGATGTTGCCATAGTTGTTCCGTACTTGCCTGGTAGGGAACGATCGAATCCAATAGGGACCATAAGCGAATCAAACTAGTCCTTTAATGTTTTAGGGACTCTATCAAAAGGGAACCACAATGAGATGTAATGGTTCTAATCCTCACCTACGCTTCACTTTATAGTTTGACGAGTTAGAGATGGATTAACTCTTACTCTTTCGGTGCTCGATACTCCTCTCAAAACTAAATACTCATAAGACAATCAATCCCATCAAATCATTTGGATCAACACATCTCCAATCAGCCTCATGGAGGCACTCATCATTCAATCAGTCGCATAGGGACTCTCATTAACTCATCAATCAACATCTCAATCAACAGTTTAAGGCTTAGACAATCTTTAGGGAGTAATCGAATAGACAAATAATTAGAGTTCATTTATGAAGACTCATAGGACTATCAACCACTATCAAACTATCATCGTTCTCACATTCACAATCACAATTACAATCAACATTCTCAATCAAGGCTCTAGACTCAATCTCTATGTTTTTTCATGCATGGTTTTAATAATTAACATACATGATATATGCAATATCTCATGAATAATATTCAATTCAAGAAAATAAGTTTATGATGATCATTAACATATGAAAATATATGTAACAAATATAATTTTACAAGTAAATAATCAAGAAACATGGATGTAGACTCGTAAACTTTCAACTCTCATCTAAGACCATCTATGAGGCACATGAGAGAACAATCTCAAGCTTTTAGCTTAACGTTGCGTACCTGGGATGAAGCTTTAATGATCAATCTTCAAGAATTCTCCTTGAATTTCCCACAATCAAGCTTCTCTCTTCTCTTCTATCAAGCCCTAATCTTTCAAGTGCTTAGAAAAGGACTTAGAATGGGGTTTAAAACCCCATTTATGCATAAAAACAACTCAATTTGACTGTGCTTTGAGTTAGGAGGGGTTGAGAATTGACCAGAATGCCCCTCATGAATTTAAAAGAAAATTTTCACCTCGGACTAGCGGGTCCGGGATGTGAACCTGTCGCGATTACATGCATTTTTTGGGGAAATTTTCATATTGAGTTTTTCAATCTCCATCAAAAAAAATTTGAAAAATGTGTGCATCCGTGACAAGGGTGTGACGCACCTCTGTCATGCATCAACAGTGACATTTATTTAGGATCGAAAAATTATTTTTTGATCCAATTGCTCTAAAAATCGACCGAGACCTTTTTCCACTCAATGTTTCATGTTGATCGCAAATCTAGTCTCAAAATTTCCAAATGGAACATGGAAAGATGTATTATGCGCATGTATCTACTCCAAGAATATTTCGATAATTTTACCTGGTGTTAAAATAAGTGGCTGGACCTCGGGCTTTATAAACAACCCAAATAGCTTTACTAGCTCGGAGCATTTTAGCCATAATGGATGAAAATTTTCTTTTGAGTGAAATAAACAAACAACAACAACAACAACATACCCAGTGGAATTCTACAAGTAGGGTCTGGGAGGGTATAACATACGCAAACCTTACCACTACCTCATAGCAGATAGAGAGGCTATTTCTTGAAAACCCTCGTGACATAAAATCATAAGCAGAATAAACTATATATAGAAAACAAGAAGGAAGAGAAAGGGAAAGTGAACAAAAAGAGCAACTAATAACAAAAAACACATGATAGTTAGTAAATACAAGACATAACATATATAAGGTAGATGAAGCAAACACTGGACAACTCCTACTACTTTACTATACCCCATGGCCAAACATCAACCTACAAACCTATTAGTCTCCTACTTTAATTCGTGACCTCCAATCTTTCCTATCTAAGGTCATATCCTCAGTGAGATCAAGTTTCATCATATCTTGTCTGATAACCTCCCCCCTACCCCCAATACTTCTTCGGTCTACCTCTATCCCTCCTGTAACTCCCAAATCCAGCCTCTCTCACCTCCTAATAGGTGCATCGATACTCCTTCTCTAAACATGTCAAAACCATCGCAGTCTCGCTTCCCTCATCTTATCAGCCATAAGGGCCACCTCTATCTTCTCCTGAATGGTCTATTCCTAATCTTATCACTCATGGTGGAACTACGTATCCATCTCAGCATCCTCATCTCTACGATGTGTATCTTCTTGATATGTGCATTTTCTATTGGCCAACACTCCACCCCCATATAGCAAAGATGGTCTAACCACCATTTTGCAAAATTTACCTTTGACTTTAGGTGGTATCTTTTTAGGGAAATGAGTACTAATTTGCTTGACAAGTAGTGTGATTAAACTTTGATGAAATGGATCACTTAAATAGAATGTTCAAAAATTATACTACAGCAAATGCTAATTAATGGCATTTACGTTTATTTGGTAAGTAATCCAAATCCTTACCAACTAATTAATGTAACTATAGTACTACAATTTATAATCTTCTTAAATAGGATGCTCAAAAATTTATAGTTTGCTATATAATTCACAATTTTTGTATATATATAAAAATCAAACTCTAATTCAGTTCTTCGTTCATCATTTTTCAAAGGCAAAATTATAATTATTCAAGCCCATTCTATCGAATCAATAGAAATCATTCACAATAAAATCAGGTTGACCATTGATATATCTGCAAATCATCAACGACTAGTGTACATGGAAAGACAACTCCCAAATTAGTTAGAACAAATATCTGCCAAAATGATCTAGAGTCATACTTATGAACTCTAGAAGAAATATTATTATAGGATCCAAGTTCGATTACTAAATTATATCACCGAGTTTCTACGCTCGATGATTATCCATGCTTGTATTTTACCAACTAGCCATTGATGACCTATACAATAACATCCTAAATAATACAATCAAGCATCTACTTGGTAAAATATAGAGCACATATCATCATCAGGCATGGTAGCTCATCAATGACATAATTTTAATGATCTCCATCATTTAAGAAATCAACTATGTTTTTTAATTATTTGATCTTAAATCGTATAATAATGTTTCTTCTAAGGTTGATAAATATGATTCCAGATAATTTTGGCATTCATAGAATGACAATGTTTGTTTCCAACAGATTTGGGAGTTGTCTTTGAATGTACAATAGTCGTAGATGATTTAAGGATATACTGATGATCAACTTCATTTATTTTGAAATGGGATTGGATAACTAAGATTTACGCCTCTGAGGAACGGCAAAATGAGGAACTGAATTCGAGTTGAATCATTTCTCTCTTGTTTTACAAAAGAAATATTAAAAACACCCTTTAACTTCACACAACTTATTAGTCTCACCCTATGAACTATTGGAAATCTTAAAAACTTTCATCTACTTGACTAACTTACTGAAAATACACCCCTAATTTACTAAAAATATTAAAAATACCCCTTGATTTGGTAAGAATTTAGGGGTGACTTTAGCTTATGTTGCTCTTAACATTATCAATAACTCAGGACGGAGAATCTTAGTAACTCAGTTGGTTGGTGTAATACCCTACCTATGAGGGGTATGAGAGATGCGAGAAAATAAGCTTTGGACAATTTTTGACAAACTGCTAGTGTTTACAAAGGGGTTTACGTGTCGTTAAATATACTAAGGCTCGTATATGATTTTGTGGAACCTGGTCAGACTTGGTGAAATTTGGGATCTTCAGGAGTTCAATCTATGACTTAACATATAATCCATAAATTCCTCTATGAGTCGTAGAGGAGGTTTCATGACAAATTCTAGTAACTCAATTTCAGGACCCTTAGTCTACGAAAGGTCCTTTAAAGCATGTAGAATGGACGATGGCCCATAAAGGGGTCTCGTAGTTCTTTCCAGTCAATTTTATAGGAGAAGTTCCAATCTTTCCTATTTCGTTAATAGCCTTAAATAACCCCTCCATGACCCCTCATGCAATTTCAAGCCCCTCTCTCATCAAGCCAATTGCAAACGATTCCAATTGCCGAAGTTCTAGTATGAGTTTATGTATGTGTCAAAATCAAGTCAGCATATCTTTTAGCATATAATGAATTATAGGTTGTACCCACCAAATGACAGTTCTTTGAATTATCTTTCCAACTCAACAGGTTTCACCTCATTTGGAGTTCGGACAAAAATATTATGCCCATTTTAGTGAAGCACAATCAAGCTATCTTTTTCTACAACCCACTCTACGAGTCGTGAAATGCATTACGACCCGTAAATGGGCTTTCATGGAATCTGTTCGGTCAGTTTAAAAAGGGTATTTTTGACCTTTCCCCACACCCTAAGCCCAATGCAACGTCGTTTTAGCCCTTAATATGCCCTTTGTCAGCATATACAATCCTAATCCACCCGATTACTCCTCATTCCCAAAAATACTCCAATCTCAAAACTCTCTCAAGCTCTCTCAAGGCATTCAAGTGTGGGTGAAAACAAGGGTTTCGGGTTCTTCATCTACAAATTAGATTTCTTCCTCCAAAATCACCAAGGTATGTAGGTTTGATTGTTGGAACATTCCTTCCCACAAGTCCAACCAATCTTCTTCTCAAACTACATGGATTTATGAGATTATTTTATGGGTATTTATGAACTCTTTCTCATGATGATATTATTATGCATTGTACACATGCCTTCTATTTGGGTTCTACAAGAAATGATGATTTATGCCAAAATATTGTTGGAGTTTAATATTATGATGGATTTTATGATATTAAAGTTATGTACTCTTTGATGCTATCAAAATCTATAAAGGAATTTATGGGTTTTAGCTGGTTTTCATGATAATCAAAATAAGAGTTTTACTTGATAAGATGGATTTCATGTTCCCATGTCCATGTTTTGGAAGAAGATGTATATTATTATAATGGGTTAAATAAGGATGATTTAAACTAGCTATTTTTCACTATGGTGTGTTTGGTATGAAAATGTTTTCCATCGAAAATATTTTCCAGGAAAATGAGTTGATTTCTAACTCATTTTCTCATGTTTGTTTGGTGAGTGAAAAATATTTTCGAAAAATATTCTTTATTGTTTGGTTAATGAATAAACATATTTTTTAGAAAAAAAAAGCTTCTATTTTTACCTAGACAGTAGAAAAATATTTTCATAATTTGAAGTGTTTTTAAAAATAAATATTTAAATTTTTTTTTGGAGGGTGGGTATGGGCTGCTGGGGGCAGGGGCGGGCATGGGGGGTGGTGGTGTAAAAATTGAATTTTTCAGAATT
>JAPFFP010044094.1:0-12690 GCA_026153255.1 Solanum medicagineum
GAAAGTGTGGTTCATGATCATGACCCAAATTAAATTATTGATTAAACATGTCATGTGTGGTTGTCGAAAAGGTGTTAATGCTATTGAAGCTAGTGGTGGTGTTCATCTAGATGATGTGAATTTTGATGCTATGTATAAAGAAGAGGTGCGATATATTGAGAACCAAGTGAGAGGTTTTGGGATTACTTTTGAAAGGCAAGCTGAAAATCAAGATTGGACAAATGATTGTGATTGAAATTTGCATGATCGGGATTAGAGGAATGAGGGGTGGCATGACCATGAAGGTGATTGTGATAGATATGTGCCACCACATGATCATGCCAAACCAAGAGAGACTATTGCCAACTCAAAGAGCTTTTGGATGGAAGATATGCTTGCTTGTATGCTCAACAAGGTTGAAGAGACCGACAAGGTAATTAAAGAGTTGATATCCAATTTTTCCTCCTTGAACAAATAGTGGCTTCTCACTTAGCTTCAATCAAGCAATTGAAAACTCAACTTGGAAAATTTTGACGCATTTTAATCAAAGGCAAAAGGGTGGTTTGCCGAGTGATACTATTATGAACACGACAAATAATCCTTTGCAATGCATGTCTATCGCTACTAGGAGTGGAAGAGTTATGGGTGATGAGAAACCCATTAATGTGGAAGAGGTCAACGCTAAAACAAAGCTTCCATTGTTGTTGATGATGCAGAAACCTAAGGTCTTAATGACGATGTGCTTGATTTGGAATGTCATACTCTTGGCATTCCCAGGAGTGATTGTAAATTGAAACAGGGGAGGGGTCTTTAAGCAAGACCAAATCTTCTAAAACCTCTTCCCTCGAGGTGAAGGCTCCATAAGTTACATTTAAACCAATATTCCTCAATCATTAAGAAAGAAAAATGATAAATCCAAGTTTTGAATTTTTTTTATCGATGCTCAACACTCTTTCAAATTAATATCCCGTTCGTGGAGGCATTTCTCGAGATGTTGAGGTATGCCAAATTCATGAAGGCACTAGTGACGAAGAAAAGGAATTTGAAATATGAAACTATTAAAGTATGTAGTTGATATTATGATGTTTTGATGAATTAACAAACAATCGGAATAAGGAACAAATGAGGGACCTGGTCCTATGTGTGCTGAGATCCTGAAAGCGACACTCGACAAATAGTACACTGTGCACCTGCAAGTTTATTATTTGTTGGTGCGCATCTGTCTGCTCTGCAGAACTTATCTAGCCAAAAAAATTGCTCCCAACGGTGATGATCTTGGGTATATATAGCCAACCTTTCTTTAAGAGAAATTCTTGAGGGTTTCTACACAGATTGAATGAGTATTCTTGCGGAGGCTCTCGAGTAGCACATTTAGAAGGAAAAACTAGAGTTGTATTCTTACTTTGTGTACTTCATTGTATTAAATTGTCTCTTGCATCTTCTGAATCAATTCCTAAACTATAACGGGATCTAATATTTAAGCAATATTTTTTCTCTTCATTGTTAGAGTTAGCTATGGAGAGTATTGAAGTTTGAGTTGGCTAGAGTTAGTCGATTTAATGGGTAGCGGAGTAGCTATTTAGTTAGCTTGTACTTGTGGTAGAGTTATCATGGTGAGGGGGAAAGGATCTAAAGTTAGGTTCCTTGATTGCAAGAGGTTGTAATCGAAAGCTTTGCTCCATTGAAGGTTAATGGATTTGGGTCAAAATCCTCTGAGTACAAATTATGGTTTTCTCCTCCCTTGAGCAAGGAGGTTACCACATAAAACAACTCGTGTTGTTTTAGTTTACCGTCTTTATTGTTCTAGTTGTTTACTATTCACCATTGTTCTTATAAGGTACCTGGTCCCTTACACTTAGTGGAAGCCTAAGTTTCCATCAATTGCTATAAAAGCCTGGACTCTCTAAAAGGTTAACATCTAGAGAGGACCTTGAAGAAAAATGGCAGTGTTGTTGAATCTTGAAGAGGGTTAGTCATCCACTAGACCTCCTCACTTCAATATGCAATTTTATAGTTGGTAGAAGACTTGTATGAATGATTTTCTCATGGCTGAAGATAGTAAGCTATGGGAAATTGTGCTTGATGGTTCTTATGTTCCTACCTTGGAGGTGAAATGTGGTGAGATCACTCGAACAATCTATAAGACTAGACAATAGTATAATGATGTTGATTGAAAGAAGATTGATAAGAAACTATAAGGCAAAGAAGCTATTGGTCTGTGGTATTGGGGCTAAAAGTACAACTGGGTCTCTATGTGTGAGTCAACCAAAGAGATCTGGGATTGTTTGCTCACAGCTCATGAACACACTGAGCAAGTGAATGAGACTAGAGTTGATATGATCACAACTCAATATGAGAATTTTACCATGAAGGAAAGTGAGTTTATTCATGATATGTATACTATGTTCTCGTATATTTTTAATGAGCTTAGGTGTTTTGGTGAATCCATTCACCCTAATAAGCAAGTGAGAAAGATTCTCAGAATTCTTACTAAATCTTGGGCTAGCAAAGTTGATGCAATCACTGAGGCCAAGGACCGAAGGTGTTGGCACAAAAGACTTGCTTCGAGGGACCTGGTCGATGGGCTACAAAAGTAAAGTTTGAACAAAACAAAGTGTGCAAGGCATATGTTAAAGAAACGAAGACTAGATCCTCTTTTAAGCAAAAGAAGCAGGTTAGTGTTACAAGACCACTGGAATTGATTCTTATGGATTTATGTGGGCCAATAAAGATTCAAAGAAGAGGTCATAATCCTTCAATAACTCCATCCACTGTCGTTGTTGAAGGTTGAGATCTCTTTGCTGAAAAATATACTTTAAGTTCTTATGGTCAGTATATATCTCACAAGTTTCACCATATAGATTATGCCTCCAAATTATAAGACCAAATATCACAGCAGCCATCTCCAAATAATATGTAGGATAGTTTTCCTCGTGCTTCTTCAACTGAATTGATGCATAGGAAATAACGTGACCATTTTGCATAAGAACACATTAAGCATCACAAACACCGTGAATCCTCCTAAACCTGATAGTAAGGCTAGTACTGGCGCTGTTGTCAAACATGTTTTAAGTTTTTCAAAGCTTTTCTCACATTCTTCTATCCACTAAAACTTCACCCTTTTTCTGTGTAAGCTTGGTCAAAGGGGCTACTATTTAGGAAAAATCCTTCACAAAATGCCTATAATAACTTGCCAAACCCAAAAAGCTGCGAATCGTTGTAGGTGAGGTAGGTCTAGGCCATTTTTGTATGGCTTATAACTTTCTAAAATCCACCATTATTCCATCTTTGGATATAACATGCCCCAGAAGAACTACTCTAGCAAAAATTTACACTTTGAGAACTTAGCATATAACTTATGTTCTCGCAATGTTTGTAACACAGTTTTCAGATAATTCTTGTGTTCTTCTTGGCTACGCAAATATATCAGAATATCAACAATAAACACTATCACTAACTTGTCCAAGAAGTGCCTGAACACCCTATTCATTAAGTCCATAAATGCAGCTGGAGCATTGGTTAGTACAAAAGGCATCACAAGGAACTCGTAGTGGCCATATTGAGTTCTAAATACTGTCTTAGAAATATCTTCCTCCCTGATCCGAAGTTGTTGATAACTGGATCGAAGATCTACCTTTGAGAAATGGGCAGCCCCTTGCAACTGATCAAAAAGGTCCTTAACACAAGGCAAATGATACTTATTACATATTGTTACCTTATTCAGTTGTCTATAGTCGATGCATATTCTCAAAGATGCATCCTTCTCCTTTACGAAAAATACTGGTGCACCCCATAGTATACACTAGTTCAGATGAAGCTCTTATCGAGCAAGTCCTGCAATTGTTGCTTTAGCTCGTTCAACTCTGCTGGTTCCATGCGATATGGAGGTATAAATATTAGCAGTATGTTAGGAGCAAAATCAATACCAAAGTCTATTTCTCGTACAAGATGTAATCTTGGCAAATCCTTAAGGAATACATCAAGGAATTCATTCACCATTGGTATCTTTTCCAAGCTAAGAGTTTCTTCTTTAGTATCCCTTACCATAGCTAAGAGACCCATGCAACCTTTACTGAGTAATGTATGAGCCTTAATACGAGATATAATCTTACCAACCTCGGGGACATGACCTTTTTTTAATATAAAGATAGGCTCATTTAGCATCTCAAATCTGACAATTTTCGCATGACAATCTACTGTAACATAGCAAGGAGAGAGCCAATGCATACCCATCAACATATCAAAGTCAATCATGTAAAGCACAATTAAGTTAGCTTGAGTGTCTCGACCCTCAACTCTAATCTGACCATAACAGTATACATATTCAACTAACAGAGGATCTCCCGCAAGAGTAGCAACAAGGAAAGGATAATAAAGTATCTCTGGTTGTCGAGCAAACCTCAAAGCAAAGTACAGGACCCATAGGAGTGGGTAGATCATGGTTCAATCAAAGCATGTGCATCAAATCAACAAACTTAAATAATACCTGTAACCACTATATTTAAGCCCTGAACATCTTGTCTAGTAAGTGCAAAAACTCTTGAGCCTCTACCCACATTTCCTTGTTCTTGATTTCTAGCAACACGATCTTTCACACCTTAACCTCTGTTTCCTGTACTAGTATTACCTGAAGCATTACAAGTAGTCTGAGTTGGTGCAGTAATCAGAGTGGAGTTCTAGTTTCAGTTCTTTGGGGGTAGAGCACAATCTCTATGGCGATACCCTAACTGAACATATCGAAAGCACCCTCTAGTCAAAACACGATACTAGCCTGCATGTGATCTACCACAAGTCTGATAGGATAGAATAGTGGCATACATTTGACTAGAGTATCGATGTCCATGTGATGATGGTTGTCCCTGAAGACCCTGTCCCTGATGTGGTTTGTGTATGGATTGCGAAACTATATCCATCCCTACCTAAAGCCCTGATGTTGTCTTCCCTGACTTCCTACTTTGCAATTTGCACCATAGTCACCACCAAAAGATCCTCCTGTCTTGGCCTTCTTTCAGGCATCAAAGGCTGCACGTTCCCCACGACCCTTGTCTTCAATCATTTTTGCTAAATAAACCGCCTCAGAATATGTCAACTTTTTCATATTTGGAGCTACCGCAATGTATAGACGAGCAACCAATCTATTGACAAATGTTTGAACTCTAGCTTCTTTAGTTGGCACTAAGCAAGGAGCATATCTGGCAAATTTCCAGAACTTGGTGTTATAGGTTGAAAAATCCATATCCAGATTCTGTACTATTCTCTCAAACTGACTTGCATATTTTTGCCTTTGACTTTCAAGAAGGAAGTGATCCATGAGTAATTTAGTGAACTCATCTCATTTCAGTAGTGTTGCTCCCATAGGCCGAGTTAGCAATAAGATTTCATACCATGTGTTAGCCATATCCTCTGGTTTGTACGTTGCATGCTCCACAGCTCTCTCACTAGAACATCCTAGTGCCCGTAACGCCTTGAAGGTTCCATCTAAGAAACTTTTAGGATCAATTAAACTGTCAGAACCTATCAACTTTCGTTACTTAAGCTTCAAGAATTCCTGCAATGATGCCTCTTTATTACCAAAAGCATAAGCCTGTAAGGGTGTCTGAGGTGGTGCCTGTGTCTGAGCAGATACAATAGTATGCTGACTTATCCTCTATTGTCTGTCCATTCGATCAACCAACCCCTCTATAACTCTCTTTATGGAGGTCACTGCTGCCGTAGTAGCATCATCTTGTTATGAAGGAGGTGGAGTTGCACTCATTTAAGGAGTGGTCTCTCTTCTAATTCTCGAAGTGGTGTTGCGGTTTCATGTGGTGGCACTATGACCCCTACCTCGACTAGCTCTACGAGCTCCACCCTTTCCCTTAGTTGAGGAAGTTGGATGCCCAGTGGAGGTGTCATTAGGTGTTTGAGAAACACCTGTCGTAGCCCTATCGTTAGACAATCGAGTGCAAGCCATCTGATAAACAAAACAAACACTGTCAGATTCTAATTGCCCTAAACGTGAAATACATAAGTGGGAATAAGAAAGAAGTGCAAGAAACATCCTGTCACGTCCTCGCAGAGTCAAGATAATAGAAATGGTCGGCTAAATAACTATAGTTGATATTCTACTACCAACGTGTGCTCCATAGTCATAGGAAGAACCTAGGCTCTGATACTAAGTTTTTCACAACCCAATTAAGGATCATGACTGGCGCTAAGGGGAAGGATCCCAAAGCAAGCCTTACTAGAATTCTGTAGAAAATCAAGCAGAGTTTTTATTTTTATTTTTAGGACTATTAAAAAATTTAAACATGTTTAAGAATCAACAACACAACTTCAAAATATTCCAGTCAAGCTACCATATAAATTTTCAGTCTATTCTCCAAGAAAAATACTAACTCGTCTCTAACAATAGGGAGAAACACAAAATTCATTACACAACTAAGATGATAAAAGAGTTTTCATGGGTCTAACAAAATAAATAACTGTGCAGCGACTCTAAGAATTCAAAAACAAGGTCCATAATAGTGAATAACTCGTTTCCCAAATGAACAAGTGTGGGGTTCACCGCAGAATCAACTTGCTACCTTTAGCTAAGTAAATCCTTGTCAATATCATCTGTATTCTCTGAAAAGTAAAAAAATAGCGAGGAGTGAGATGCTAGCTTAGTGAGTAATAATAATAACCACAACCATTTTAATTAAGAGACAAGTCAGAAAATATGCTAGTATAATCATCCAGTTCAAGTAATAAATGCTTTTTAAAAATCAATAGTCAAAATCCATCTTGTTGTCTCATATAAGCAATTCAACTTAGTTGTTCAGAAATAAACTCGGTAAAAATACTTTCATATCAAATCATATACATATATTCAGGAGGTTTTCAAGAATGAATCATGTAATCAGTAATTGGTATGTTTATCTTCATAAAAGAATAGACGATAACTGTAACTTTCATATTGGTAAATCCCTACTCGAGGGATATTGGTAACGGTATGCTAGATAAACCCTCCCACTAGTAAGGGCTCTATCAGTAATTTGTAATACAAAGTGCACCATGTCTAACGAACCTGCCAATATGTACAAGATTCATCAAGGTCTACTCTCATTAAAGCATTTCTTTATAAACCACATAAGCTTTTCCAAAGTAGTATAAAGCATCTAAATCTTTTAATCATATCATGTCAAAACTTAATGAAAAACACATGTAAAAGTACACACATATCAAGTAAATGTCAAATCCTTTCAATAACGGTAATCATCTCAAATTCAATATACTTGTCTTATAAAATACATATAACTATTTCGGTATCATATCAAGTAAAAGGACTTATCCCATATGCAAATTCAAATGATTCAATAGCAATTCACTTTATAAGTCATGTAAAATCATGAAAACTTATAAAACACAAATTCGGGTTAAGATTATTACTCAGAGTACCCGTGTAGAAGTACCAAACTTGTCACCTCAAGCAATTCGTAAGACTTCCTTCGGACAATCTCTATTCATATCATAAAATCTCACGTTACTTTCTCAGTTCAAACTAAGTTCACACTAACTTTAGAAATTCTCAATCCCTTTTAAAATTTTATATTTTCTATCCATTTGAAGATATATAATGTAATATCCAAACAATGAGTAATTAAATTGGTACAATAATCTAATGATTTTTTCCGGCTATATTAACCATCTTGTTCATCCAAAATTCGGTACTCTAAACTATTCTTGTTGAGCAATTATCCATCTCTTGTCACTAAATTTCAAAATCCAAAGTAAATCACTTAGCCCAAGAACTTTAGTAAGGCTATGGAAGAAGATAAAACAAGGATTTACTTCTAATTATGAGAATTTCACAATGTCTCTATCTCATTTAACTCTTAATTTTCTTAAACCCTTAACACCCAATTTATAACCATCAATACACATTAACTCTATCACAAAATTTAGGAACTTGTATTCTTTTATGCTTCTTCTTAGTCTCAAATCAAAGCTCTTAAGATTATTTTATTCCCCTTCTTTCGGTACCAAATGTGTAAGTAATTGAATAATTTGTTTTGTTTAAGGTTGCTGTACGCAACCCTTTGCGCAACTCCCTTTTTGATTGTTTTTGCTTGGTTAGGCGTTGGCAAGTTTGCTGTTCATCTTTTTTGTTTTTTTTAAAATTATTTTTTTTGGGTTTTCAGCCCACTACCTCCTCTTTATTAATCCTTTTTTTTAAAATCTAACTCTCTTATGTTTTTTTTCTTTCTTGAAAGAAAAAGACAACTAGGCCCTTTAAATGACCATGGTTATTACAATACCCTAGATAAGGTGAATATAAGAGATATAAATATAAATATAAATTTTGTACTTGGATTAAAATTCATGATACAAAATAATGGAGGAACATTAATTACAAGAGATGGGATAATATTCTTTAAGAATTTAACTTATACACCAGCACAAACTATAAACTTTGAAACAAAAGGAAGAAGAGTTATATCTTCTGGTACCCTAGATGATAATAACTTACAGACCTATTGTAAAGACTACGAAAATAAAAATCAATGTTATATAAAACAAGGGTATAACGAACAACATGAAGAAGAAGATTATACTTTAATAGAAGTGTAAGGCAAATTTTACAATTTTTAGACAGGAATAAAAATGATTGGAACTATTTAAAGTACTAAAGACCTAGATAACATAGTAAAGATGTTAGATGAAATGGAAATAATAGGAGATAAACCATTCAAATATTGAAAAAATAACAAAGTAAAATGTAGATCAGATATCATAACCCAAGAATACATAATAAAGCTAGAGTGGCAATAAATTATAAAAGACCTAATGATAACACAATGATGGGTTCATATAAATTACTAGATAAGAGTGAATCAATCAACAAATTATAAGAAAAAATGATATTTAGTAAATAAGACCGTAAGTTATGACAGTGGCAGTTTAAAATGGATGAAGAAAGTATCGAATGGACATCATTCACTTACCCTGAACGATATTTTAAATGGTTAGCCATATACCACTTGGGCTAAAAGCTGCCCCACCAATATTTTAAAGAAAAATGGATAGTATATTTGGAGACTACAAAAGGTTTGTTTTAGTATATGTAGATGATATTTTAGAATTTCATAAAGACATTAAAGAACATCTAGGACATCTATAGGCAGTATTTAGATTATTTGTGCAGAACAGAATAAATAGTAAGTAAGAAGAAAATGGAATTATGCAAGACTCATATAAATTTTTTAGGAGTAATATTAGGAGAGGGAAAAGTGAAATCACAATCACATATATCAAAAAAGGTATTTGACATGCCCGATAGACTAGATAATACAAAAGACTTGCAAAAATTCCTAGGATTGGTAAATTATGCTAGAAATTTTATTAAATACTTAAGAAATTAAATTAGTAGGACCATTATAATAGAAAATGGTAAGTAAAGGGCACAAACATTTTTAACACATAGGATATTAAATTGATACAATAGATTAAAGACAAAGTAAAAGATATTCCTAACCTATGTATACCATTAGAATAAGATTATTTGATAATAGGGACAGTTGAAAGTTTCTAAAAATGGGGAGTTGTATTAAAAGCTAGACCAAATAAATACGGTGATAAAATCGAAGAAAAAATTTTGCGCCTATCAAAGCAACAAAATAAAAAGAAAGGAAATATGAGCAGTATAGATGCAGAAGTTTGAGCAATAATAAATGGTTTAAATAGTTTCATGTTATACATTTTTAAATAAAGATGAACTATTAGTAAAAACTTATTGCAAAGCCATAGTAAAGTTTCATCAAAAGATATATGAAAAGGCTAGTAGCAAAAGAAGATGACTAAATTTTATGGATACTTATCTATATAGCCAAATGTAATATTCGAATAGATAAAAGGAAAGGATAACAATTTAGCAAACCAATTGAGTATATTAAATATAAGAAATAACCTAACTATATATTTGTTTTCAGCATGAGATCAACCAGTCCATCTCAAATAGACAAAGGCAAAGAAGTAGCCTTAGCATCAAACACATGCACTCAAACTCTATTAGGTAATATTCAGTTTAGGCCTCAGACAACGTTAGTAGAGATGATGGAACGAATTTATTTTGGTAAGCATAATTTAATATGTTACCCGAAGTCAAATCTATCATTTAGAGAATCGTCTGAATGTGTTTTAGATAGACCAAAAAAGAGTTTAGTATACAACCTATGGATGGTATATAATAAGAAAGATAACAAATATTTTATAGCTTCATTAAATGCACTATACTAGTACTTTATAAACAAAAGTAGGGAGAATAAGTTTAAATATTATGTAGTAATATATGAAAAAACTAATGGCATTTTCAGACTTGGGTAGAAGTGCTAGACTCTATAAGTGAGGTCAAAACCCCTCTTTTTAAAGGTTTTAAATTTTCATGAAGCATTAGATTATGAAAGAGGGTATCTTGGTCCAAATTACTATATCTCCCTAGCCCTCAAAAAAAAAAAAAAACCCAAAACAAACCCCATAATATAATATCCATAAAGATAGACAAAATAATTTTTTATGACCACTGTTCCTTAATGACGAAAGCCTTTTAGAGACTAAATGGAAAAAAAAAGCCCTACTCCAAGAAAATGCCAAATTAATGGAGAAGGTAAAATTGCTCAAAGGCAAGAACACTTCTCGGAAGGCTCACACTAGTACACAGACTTCAAAATCGAGTTTTCTATCTCCAAAAAAAATGAACAAGAAGGGTGTGCATTCCGTAATGAATACAATAAAATAAATTATTGTATCGAATGATAATGATACAGCTAGTGCGGTTCAAATGGTATTCCGTAAAGACACCCTAAATCTGTTTAGGGCTGTCAGTTTGCCAAGAAGCGAAGATGAGAGTTCTCAATTAAGACAAAGGTTACCCAAAACATTTACCCAAAGATGTTGAAAATTAAACCAAATTCATTAAAGAAGATTGAAAGACTCAAAAAATTAAATAAAGGAGGATGAACCTAGTCCAAGATACATGTATCTAATCAAGAGTCTCTTTGTTCTATGACTATACAAGTTTTATATTTATCTCTTTGGAAGTGAAATTTTTTTTTTTTTTGCCTATAAATAGGTGCATCTTGTTTTTTTTAGAAGTAAGATAGAGTAATTAAAGTGCTAAGTTCAGAATTCCTTTTCCTCTCCTTCTTGTGTGAAACAATTGTGTGAGCGTATTCCGCTATGCACTTCACATTTGGTATCAGAGCTTATGGCGAGTGTAACCAATAATATGCCGCTGCCCCGATTGACGAAGGTAAATTACGAGAATTGGAGCATCCAAATGAAAGCTCTTCTCGGTTCAATGGATTGTTGGGAGGTAGTTCAAGAAGGTTTCGTAGAACCAGAAACTACCGCAGGATACTCGGCGGCTCAAAATAAGGCGTTGAAAGAGACGCGATCAAAAGATAAGACAGCTTTGTACATGTTGTTCCGAGCTGTTGATGAGTCTGGCTTTGAGAAGATTGCCAGTGTGGAAACTTCAAAAGAAACATGGGACATCTTGGAGACTGCATACAAAGGAGCTGATAGAGTTAAACAAGTTTGTCTCCAAACTCTTCGTGGTGAGCTGGAAGGCATGAAGATGAAGGAGTCCGAAGGAGTGTCCGAATACATCACGCGTGTTCAAACTGTGGTGAATCAATTAAATCGAGACGGAGAAAAGTTGTCTGATACACGCGTTGTTGAGAAGATTCTGAGGTCGTTAACCGATAATTTCGAGAATGTTGTATGTGCAATAGAAGAATCAAAGGATCTAGCAACGCTCACCATCGACGAGCTTGCTGGTTCCCTGGTGGAACATGAACACCGTAAGAAGAGGAAGGAGGAGAAGACGCTAGAGCAAGCACTTCAAGCAAAGCTGACCATTCAAGATGAGAAGGAGGAAAAGAGAGACCATGTGCAAAATCGAGCATCGACTCATGATCGAGGTCGAGGCCGAGGTCGATTCTAAGGAAGAGGACATGGACGAAGCATAGGAAACTATCATCAAAATGATGATCAATCCCAAAATCAAAGAAGTGTTCGTGGTCGAGAAAGAAATCAGCCAAATCCATGGTATGACAAATCTAAAGTTCGGTGTTATAATTGCCATAAACTTGGCCATTATGCTTATGATTGTTGGCATAAAGAAAGCAATGATATTGAAGAGAAGTCTAATTTGGTGAGTGATACCGACCAAGCTCTTCTATTGGCCTTTAAAGAGGATGGTGGAGAAAACAACGAATTATGGTACTTGGATACCGGCGCAAGTAATCACATGTGCGGGAGGAAAGAGATGTTCATTGAATTGGATGAGACTATCACAGGCTAAGTCTCATTTGGTGATAACTCCAAGATACTTGTTCAAGGCAAAGGTATGATTCCGATTCAATTGAAAAATGGTACACTTCAGTTTATTACTAATGTGTATGATATTCCGAAAATGACATGTAATATTTTGAGTTTGGGACAACATCTGGAGAAAGGATATTCTGTCCATATGGAGTATCTCAGTCTTGTACTAAGAGATCAAAATCGTAGAGTGATTGCAAATGTGAAGATGTCAAAGAATCAAAGGTTTATGCTCAACATAAAGAAATGAGATGTCTCGATGTCTCAAGGCATGTGTCAATGATCCTTCATGGCTTTGTCATTTGAGGTTCGACCATCTTAACTTCGCCGGACTCAATTTGCTCTCTCGTAAGAAGATGGTTCATG
>JAPFFP010044095.1:0-12690 GCA_026153255.1 Solanum medicagineum
CATCATGGAAACAAGATGTGAAAACTCTTTCCTATCAAGTATCCTTAGACACCTAAAGATGGGTGTGAAAGTCTACACACCAATTCGTGAGACTCTACTAGACACCCTGCTTTTGACTCACGAGCTTAACAAACCCAGAACTCCGATACCAACTTGTCACGACCATAAATCAATCACAACTAAAGAAAGATAAAATAAAGTGGAAACAAACTCATAAGATAAGAAATCTACCAAAACTTGTAGTCATGAGTACAAGAGAATCTAAATAGTACAGAAGGTAAATACAACTCTCTCAGCATAAGACACAAAATTGTCTTCATAATATCTAGTGCAAAGTCTAAAAAGAAGCAATAAAGAGATTCCTAAAGATCTACGGCAACTCGAAGTTTGAGCTTTACTGGTAAGATCTGGATGCAAGCAAAGTTGCTCAACTAGAGGAATCAACTACCTTGTGTGGGTCCATGTACTCGTTCTAAAAGGAGGAAACAAAGTAGGGGTTAGTACACCAAAATGTACTAGGTTCAACAGACTAGGTAAGAGAAATCGAACATGTATGTAATAACAAAGAACCCTGTCCCTGCATACAAAAAGATTAGCACAAAATGAGAACACATATACCATAATAATAAGCTAAATTGTCCTCAAGGAGCCATAATGCTAATAACCACAACAAGAAACATAATACATAAGTAATCATGCCAATACCAACGGTGTTACAACCTTTTCACCTGCCCATGGTCATGTAATATCGATAAGCCACTGTCTTGCCACCTGCTCGTGGTCAAGAAATAATAAGTATGAGTCTCCCCCTTGCCTCCTTCAAAATCGGCCCAAAATGCTTAGAGCCTTGAAAATGGATTAAAAATGATGTTTCTCGAATTAAAAACAATTCAAGTACAAAGAGTGCTCTGCAAATGCAGAGCCCATCCCAAGATCGCGGATTATAAAACTCCCAAGACCTCCGCAAGTGTAGAGAAGAAAATTACTTACATTAGATATCAGTAAAAACAACAACCTAAGTCCAATTTCTCTACTCGGAATAGACCCCCAAAACTAATCTGAACTCAGAAATTCAGAAACTCTATATACATTCGTACCAGAAACAACAATCTAGAATCAACGTAATCATCAGCAACTGGTTTTAAGTCCTTCTTGCCATATTTACCGATTCAAGTCAATAAAGCTAGTTTAAAACTCAAAATATCAAAACTGCCTTTGGAAACTCCAAATATTATGACGAGACAATTTTTAGTGTTAGTTTTACCATCAGGAGCTATTGGAATTGTAAAAATAATAATTTGAGCTTTCAAACTCTTGTCGACCAAAGTCAAACTTTGGTTTCGAAAACGATCAAAATCATACCTTTGGGCCTAAAAACCATATTTTAACTCCAAATTCAATTTTTTGCAACTTCTTGTAGTTTAGTTTTGACATTCCAAAGCTAATGGAATCGACAGATCCCTGATCCGACCTCCGAAACTCAGAATGACACAAAAAATTCACTTATTCAACAACTTAAGCTTTCAAGAGGACCAAAACACATATTCTCAACTTTTAAAACTCTGGATTTCAGTTCTAACGGTTCAAATAGCTCAAATTAGGCCCAAAACAACTTACAAAAGGGTAAAATAGTAATTTTCATAGATAAGACCAAAAATGACCAACCAGGTCATTACATCATTCACCACAAAAAAGAATGTTCATCCTCGAACATAAGGAAAAGAGGAGGACCTAAAGCCTCAAAAAGGCTGGTATATCTGGCCCACATGGCAGACTCCAAATCCTAAGTGGCCTTATCAACAGAACGATGCTACCGCTGAACCTTAACAAAAGATATATCCTGGGTTCTCAATCTTCGGACCTACCTGTCCAATATGACTATAGGCTCTTCTTCAATGGACAAATCTATACGGAACTCAATAGAGTCATAAGAAACCACATAGTACTTATCTGCTATGTACTTACAAATTATAAAAATATCGAAAATAAGATGAATAGAAGATAATCTCGGTGGTAAAGTCAACTCATAGGCTACTTCACAAACTTTCCTCAAAATCTTAGAAGTGCCAATGAATTTGGGATAAGCTTGCCCCTCTTCCCGAATCTCATCACACCCTTCATAGGTGAAACCTTTAGCCAAACACTATCACCAATTGGGAACTCAAGAGGCCTAACCTTTTTATCAGCATAACACTTCTGGTGGCTCTAGGTTTTCAAAAGTCTTTTCTGAATCAGCCGGACCAAGTCCTTGGCATCCTAAAGCAAATCAACACCCAACACCTCAACCGAACCCAAATAAAACCATCCAATGCGTAAGCTACATCTCCGGCCATAGAAGGGCTCAAACAATTCCATCTAGATGCCGGAATGGTAACTTCTGTTATAT
This sequence comes from Solanum medicagineum, assembly GCA_026153255.1. Taxonomy (NCBI): domain Eukaryota; kingdom Viridiplantae; phylum Streptophyta; class Magnoliopsida; order Solanales; family Solanaceae; genus Solanum; species Solanum medicagineum. The sequence goes on from JAPFFP010044095.1 coordinate 2,387, forward strand.
GCAAACTCTACTAATAGTAGGTGTTGGTCCATCGGGCCTTAAAATCAATAACAAAAGCCTTAAGCATGTCCTCTAACACCTGAATTATGCGTTTTGATTGACTATCAGTCTAAGGGTGAAAAGCTAAACGCAAATCCACCCCAGTACCCAAACCATGTTGTAAGGACTGCCAAAAGTGAAAAGTAAACACAGACCCTCTGTCTAATACTATAGACACTGGCACACCATACAATCTAACAATGTCCTAAATATATAATCTAGCCAACTGCTCCACACTATAGCTAGTCTTCACTGGTATGAAGTGTGCGAACTAGGTCAATCAATCAACGACTACACTAACTGAATAAAACTTGCCCAAGGCCATGGGCAAACCTATGATGAAATCCATAGTTACTCTCTCCCACTTCCACTCCAGAAGGGCATCTTTTGCATCGATCCACCGAGCTTTTGATGCCTATACTTCACCTGTTAGCAATTCAAACACTTGGCCACAAACTTAGTTATGTCTTTCCTTATGTAAAACAACTAATAATTTTAGTTGTTCAAGATCATAGTACGTCATAGCCACACTCGGATGGATGGAATATCTAGCACAATGGGACTCCTCTAATATCAATTTCATATGATCCCCAACAATAGACACATAAACTCTACCACTAACCCTCAATATACCATTAGTATCAATAATAGCCACCTAGGTTTCACCTCTCAACACTTCTCATCAGTCATGTATAATCTGGGGTCCTTGAACTGGTGAGCACATATCTGATCAAGCAATGAAGATCTAGCCTCAACAAATCTCAAAATACTCTGAGGAGGAGAAATGTCCAATCAGATCATCTTCCTAGGAAGTGATTGAATCTCTAGAGCTAAGGGCCTCTCCTCAGCCCTCAACAAGGATAAGCTCCCCATACTAGTAGCCTTTTGACTCAATGCTTTTGCCACCACATTGCCCTTCCAGGGTGGATAGAGAATAGACATATCATAGTCCTTAAGCAACTGCAACCACCTATGTTGTCTCATATTTAGATTAGGCTGAGTAAAGATGTATTTGAGATTCCGATAATTGGTAAAGATCTCACAATGCACCCCATTAAGATAATGTTGCCACAATTTAAACACAAACACAACTGCAACCAACTCCAAGTCATGGGTAGGGTATTTATTTTCATGAACCTTCAGTTTTGTGAAAGCATAGGCTATCACTCTCCCCCTTTGCATCAATACATCACCTAAACCCATACCTGACGAATCATAATATACCACAAATGGAACTCCCTCCTCGAGCAAAACAAGAATAGATGTTGAAGTCAACAAATCTTTGGGCTTTTTCAAGCTCAACTCGCAATCATCTAACTACTCAAATGCTAAGCCTTTAGTGTCAATCTCATCCATGAGGCTACTATAGATGAGAAACCCTAGATAAAACACCAATAATACCCTGCTAAACCAAGGAAACTCTGAATATCAGTCACCAAAGTAGCCGTAGCCCACTCACAAACAGTTGCCACCTTGGCCGGATCTACCATAATACCCTCTTTTGACATAACATGGCCAGCGACCTCAATGGACTCTAGCCAAAACTTGCACTTTAAGAATTTAGCATACAACTTCTCTTCCTTAAATCTCTGAAATACAATCCTCAAATGCTGAATAAGACCTACCTTACTCTTGGAATAAACCAAGATATTATCTATTAACACAATAACAAAGATGTCTAAACAGGTCTTTAACAATCGGTTCATCAATTCATAAAAGTAGCTGGGACATTAGTCAACCCAAATGACATAACCATGAACTCATAATGCCTCTATCGGGTCCTGAACGTTGTCTTCAACATATTAGACTCTGAAACTCTTAACTGATGATAACCTTAAATTAAGTCTATCTTGAGGAACATCGAGGCACCCTGCAATAGGTTAAAAAGCTCATTAACGTAAGGTAAGGGATATTTGTTCTTTATGGTCACTTTATTAAGCCAACAATAGTTAATACACATATGCATAGTGTCATCTTTCTTCACAAATAATACAAGAGCACCCTAGGGAGATACACCTAGACGAATAAAGCCTTTCTTCAACAAATATTCCAACTATTCCTTCAACTTCTTCAATTCAGTTGGAATCATCGGATAAGGAGCAATAAATATGGGCTCAGTGCTCGACTCCACATCAATGCGAAAGGAACATCTAGAAAATCTGTCATAAATACATCCATAAACTCTTTAGCAACCCAGGTAGCCTCTAGTGATGGGGACTCCTGAAAAACAACCTGAACATGAGCTATGTATGCAAAAACCCCTTCCTTATCAGTCAACAAGCATGCGTATAAGAAACAGAACCCCTAGGATAGGAGCTAGGTGCTCTAGTCCACATCAACTAAGGTAAATCGAGGCAAGATAATGTCACGGTCCTCACATGATAGTCAAGAATAGCATGATAAGGTGACAACAAATACATACCCAATATCACATCGAAATCTACCATGTCCAACAATGTCAGATTAGCAACAATATCTCTCCCTATAAAAGTCACAACACAATCCCAATAAACCATATTCACCACTAAGGGTTCACCTACCAAGGTAAACAAAAATAGTCTTGGCAAGTGGATCACATATAATATCAATATTAGAAGCAGATTATGCAGACACATACGAATAAGTAGAGCCTATATCAAATAAAACTAAAGCTGAAGGTGGCATACTGGAATCATGCCTGTGATAATTGCATCAAAAGCCTCTGGCTTGGCCTTATCAAGAACAACGTAAAAATACCTTCAACCACCACTGTCTATACATCTCTACGGGCACCACCTATCCTTGTACCATGACCTCCTCTAGTGCCAACCCGTATGCCCTGAGAGGTGTCTCTCTAGCTACTGCCTGAGGTCCTGAAGTCTGAGTAGGAAACACCCAATGTGACAATGGTTGGCGAAGTGCCCAACCTCATAACAAACATAAGAAGCCTTGGTGTCTCTCCCCTGCGATGACTGTGCTGAAAACCACCACACTTGGTGCACTAAATAGCTTAGTAGATCTGGATCTATCAACACTATCAAATGTTGAAAAAGTTGCTTGAATTGCCCGATCCTAATGGCCTTACCTCTAAATCTCTCTGTCACGACCCAAGAGTAGGGCTTAGACATGGCAGGCCGAAAGAGAACCCCAAGGAATCACAAACAAGACTCTTAGCATATCAATCACATAACCTTGGCCGCAGAAGAAAAATATCAAATACGACAGAAATAAATAAGGGAAACAAGACTAAGGAAAGTCTTAGATAACGATAAAACATTCAAGAGTCAAGAGCATAGCATAATTACCATAATTATTCCAACAACACCCCTAGCATAGATTGAGCAAGGGCGAAGACACTTTCTGAGTTCACACTCATAGTATCAAATGTTCAATAAAAGAGAAAAAAAAAAGCAAGAGTAGCATAGCTAGTGTCCTTGAACTTGAGGACTCACTAAAGCTTATCTTCAATATGCCAAAACTAGCGACATGGAGGATGATCATGAGGTGTTCCGGTCCCAACATGGCAACATCATGTAGGCATAGAGTATGCGTTAGTACATTTGAATGTACTAAGTATGAGGGATCCAATGAAACAAGATATAAGCCAAAATAGTCAAAATGCATAATCATAAGCAATGGATAAGTATAATATAGATATGGCATGCCTGATCAATGCTTGAAATAAAACATTCTTGTAAATCATATAACTTGTATAGAATATAGTATATGTGTGGAGAAGACCATAATCATAGACCAAGCAACTATTACTTGGATTCCAAGGCATGTCACCCTCTTGGAAGGTGATTAAGGTACCTACCCTCCTCAATATGGTAATACGGGTATGTCACCCCCCAACGAGGTGGTAAAGGTATATACCCCTCGATGTGGTAGTATAGCCATGTTACCCCCCGACAAGGTGGTCAAGGTACATGCCCCTCGACATGGTAGTACGGGCATGTCACCCGCCAACGAGATGGTCAAGGCATGTCACCGCCTTATCAAGGTGATTGGGTGTGTCACCCCCCAATGAGGAGTGGTCAACTTGAAACACTATAGATACTTTTCATAAATTAATACACACATATAATCCCTCAATTATCACAAATTCCATTGACTTATAAACCATGCATTAGATTATCAATAGCTCAAGAATCCTTGTCAGGACATTTAATCAAGCACTTGGCGAGTGTGCAATGCTAGTTCAAAATCATGCAATTCAAGAGTGAAATAATGTGAGAAAACTTAATGTAAATCAACCCACCAATACATAGTAAAACCCTCATGTAGGATACCTTGAAACCCATCATCAAATCTCATAATAGAACATAGTTTCATAGCTTAAAACATGCATAGTCACAATAGACAAACCATGTCATAGTATGAGCTTGAAATAGGTAGCCGTGTGTTTCAAATCAACATTTCATAAAATCTCAACATGATTTGTAATCCTAGTTTCATAATAAGTAATACCCATAAGTAATACAACTTAGGAACATGCAATTTTCATAAAAAAAATGGTTGGGCACCTGGATGAAAGGACCTAATGGTTGAAACCCGCGTACCTCTAATTTGGGGATTTGCTTGATTTAGATTTGGGGAGAACTTGAAGCTTGAATAAAGTTCTTGAGATCTGGAATTAAGCATGGGACAATTGAATTTGGAGGAAATATTTGGTGAAGTGCTAAAGAGGGTTTAAAGAGTGTGTTGAGTGATATAAAGTTGAAAAATGTCTAAGTATAGCTTTTTTCATGCATATGTGGGCATTGGCCCAAGACCCCAATGTCTTACGCCGAACAAGACAAATTAAGGAAGTGTAAATGCACATCTACGATGGGTCCACGTCGTGGAACCATCGTGGATGCCCTCTATTTCTGAAATTTTTATGAAAATGAAATTTTGCTATGGGTCCTCTAAAATTTGGGTTCTGCCCATTTCCCACTCTATTTTGCCTCCTTATTAAGAATATGAAGTCGAATTTTTGATGTCACGCACCAATTTTGAGATATATAGAAATTACAATTATGGTCATTCTCGAGCACATTTTCGAGGTGTTTTTGGGACGTTTCAATATCTCCCCCTTGGGAACATTCATCCCCAAATGTCAAAGAAACGTACATAAGAGAAGTAATCATGAAGATTTCAACCCGACATATGTATGCATCAAATGCATTTGAACATCATTTCAAAACTTCAACATGAATGTTAAAATCATCATAAAGATGTCAACCTAAACATGAACGCATGAAAAATGACACAAGGGTTAAAATTTGACTTGAAGTCATATATGAGAACTTAAATTAATACCTTTGGCTTGAGTAAAATGGAAGTGATTTGGGCAATGCTTTTGCATGTCCGCCTCGACTTCCTATTTGGCACTTTCAATTTGTTGGTTTCTCTAAAGAACCTTGACAGAAACTACATCCTTATTTCTCAACCTCTTTACATGTCTATCCAGATTTCTTCCAGAACCTCCTCATAAGTCAAATTATCTTCTATCACACCCATAACATCCAAAGGAACAATAGCACTTGGGTTACCCACACACTTTCTCAACATAAATACATGGAAAACTGGATAAACCATATTCATATAAATAGGAAACTCAAACTCATAGGCCACCCTACTGTAACAACCCCAAAAGGTACTCGAAAACGTGCCTCGAAAGTGCCCGAAATCTTATTTTCCATATATCTAAACATTCATTTGGAATTTTGAAAATCTGACTTCATATTCCAGTTCAGGGGGACAACATTAGGGTGACAAATGTATAACCTCAATTTTAAATCAAAGGAATCGAATTATGAAATTTGCACTTGGTGCAATTTCAAGAGAGGGTCCGCGACGTATTTCCTACACTGGTTTTTCCTAATTTGCCCATATTTTTCTAAATGTTGGACCTAAGTTTTTCCAAATGTATTTTCACATATATTTAGCCTTATTTCACCCTCATATCACCCAAAACATTCTCCAATATTTCCCCAAACACTTAGGCTCATTTATAACCCTAAATTCAAGTCCCAAACTCAAGGCCAATCTCATGGAGTTCTTTAAGGATCTCACGCAAGCTTCAAATCTCCATTAAAGTCTTATTCAAGAACTTCACAAAAGCTAAGGTATATGGTGTTGAAACATTGGGTCCTTTCATCCATGGTGCCTAAACCCTCTTTACTTAATATTGCATGATATAAAGTTGATTTTTCATGTAGGTCTTGTATATTGAGAAATTTACTGGATCAAATATTGGATTTTATGAGGGGTTATTATATGACTGTCTTAGGGTTGTTGAAAGGTGTTGATTAAAGGTTTTACCACTGATTTTCCTGCATGATTTCATCTCTAAATTGCATGCTCTTTTACCCTCACTACACACCCTCAAGGTGTTTGACAAAATATCCGATTGTGGTTTCTTGAGAAAATGAAGGTCTAAAGCATGAGATACGATATGATTGACTATGTGATGATGAAATGATCTTATGTACATGATGAATACTATCTAAAGTGTTGTGGTAGACCATTCCTAATTCGGGGACCTAGTTAAGGGATCAAAGACTCAACCACTAGGGTGATGGGTGCGATCATCACCAGCCTAGTTGAGGGGTTGATAGCTCAACTACTAGGGTGATGGGTGCGATCATCACCAACCTAATTGAGGGGTTAATATCTCAATCACTAGGGTGATGGGTGCGATCATCACTAACCATGATAAGGGGTTTGTACCTCATACTCCAGGGTGATGGGTGTTACCATCACAAACCTTGATGAAGGGTTTGTACCTTAAACACTAGGGTGATGGGTGCTATCATCACCAACCCCAAGGGGTTTATACCTTGGCAATCTAGCTTAGTCTCCTCTTCACATATGATATCCTATATGAGCTTGATTTACTTAAGCATGTTTTACTTATGCATTGATCATACATGTCATATTGCTATATTATGCCTATTACCTATAGTTATGCATTTTGAATTATGATGCCTATCTATTGTTCCATTGCAACTCACATACTTAGCACATTCTAACATACTAACGCATACTTTTACCTACATGATATCACCATGTAGGGACTGGAGCTCCTATTGATTCTTCTTGTGACTAGATGGATTGTTCAAGTTAGCCTTTAGTAAGTCCTCCATTCCGAGGACAAGGACAATTCTCTCACACTATGTATTAAGATTTCCTTTACTATATCATATACTTATGACTATGACAGTAAGCCCGATTATATGTCTTGGCCCCCACCATTATCTATGTAGTAGAGGTGTTATTGGACAAAGCTATGTATTTATGATATGAGTTGATTCTATTATCTTTTGACTCTGTGTTACGACAAGTTCTTCCTTAGCCCCCTTTTGCCCTTATTTCCATTCTTCAAATGTCATTTAATTTTTTTCACTACCAAGGATGTGTAATGATATGCTATGATGCTTGTTTAGGGTTCCTTCAGGTTCCCCATTCGTCGGTCACGTCTAAGTCCTAGGCTTGAGTCATGATAAATATGGTATCAGAGCATTGGGTTGATGGATCTTTGGAGTCCAACACACCACGTCGATTGGTGTGTTATTTATGTTTGTGTTGTGGACCACAACTATAAGTAGAAGGCTGTGAGACATTTTAGGAAATGTTTCCCCTCTTTATGGTCTATGTCATGCTTTAGAAGCGAGATAGAGCTTTCCCCTCTAATGAATGTTCTTTGCTCATTTAGTTGATCATGTTGCTTCAAGGGGGAAGGTGAAGGAAGGAAAGTAGAAGGTTTTGATTCTAATTTATTCGAGTTTCACTAATTCTTCTCTATTCTTTTGGTTGATGGTGGGCTTCTTGTGTGCTAAGTGGTTTTGTGGATCTTTGGAGTCTATTCTCTTGGTTGGATATATTGTTGCTTGAAATTTCTTAGATGTTGGTTTATACTGCATTAGGTCTTGCTTTGTGGCTTGTTGGATTTGATGTGGTGGATTTTGATGTTGTACTTAGGATGAAAAAGTTGCATGCAAGTTGTGTCTCCATTGATGGTGGGACCCATAGTGTTAGGATCTTGTAACACCCCACAACTTACAATATTGGCACAATTCAAATGAAACATGACATGGTTTGGACAAGTGACGCTAAATTTTTAAAAGTACTTGAATCTCGCGTTAATGGGCTATATGTGCGTTTAACGCTTAAGAGGGTCGAGTGAATACATGTTTTGTGTAGAATTAAGGAGATTACGACCTTAAATGAAGTAAGAGAATTGAGGTGCTTGTAGGACTTAGAAGCTAGTAAGTGAGTCACCTACGTGCTTAGCTTAAATTTGTTAACTAAATGGAGGCGAGGCTCGACGTTGAATTTGTTCAAGTTCGATTACGAATAAAGTCGGTATAAAGTTGGCCCATGTTTTAGCATCATAAATGGGCTACATTTTCAGCCTAATAAGTATAATAAAAAGGGTCCAAAGACAACACAACACACCTAGCAAATTGGGCCCAAAACTAAGTAAGTGAAAGTTGGAAAATAGGCAGCCCAAGTGTATCAAGTTGGTGCTCCGGAAAGGCCCAAGTGTGAGGGCAAAGATGGTTGATAACCACCTTGATAATGTGTGGTATGATGTGTTCAAATAGTCAAGGTAAGGTCGGCCAAGGACCTCTTTATAAGAGGCTCCAAAGCAGCACCACAATTCATTCTCAACTTGCACACAAAAAAAACATATTTGTCTCTAAAGTTCTCTCAACTTTTCTTCACTTTGTGAAGCATCCAAACGACTATTTTAGGGTTCTTAGGGAGCCTCTAAACCTTGAAGACAAAGTTAAGTAATTATAGTTGTGTATTTAGTATGGTTTTATCATGACAAACAAGAGATAGATGCTAGTTATGCTTGCTGAAATTTGTTGGACAGATTCTGTGCAGAAAGTTGCTGCACCTTTTCCTTTTGTTTTGGTGATTTCCCTATGAAGAGAACTTGGTGTTATTAACATGGTCTAAGTTATAAACATCACCCTAAGGTTGCGGCCCTGATTTTGGTTTCATTTAACAAGCCCATTTTATTGTGTTATCTTAAGCGTCCTGTTGATTGGAACTGGCGGGCTGTTGTATATAAGGCTATTAGCCCATGTCCTTCATGACTTCTTAAGTTTTGTTATAAGACTAGTCTATTTATGTGTGTAAATGTTGCTGGAATAGTTTGGTTAGAGTTGGAATAAGTTTGGAGTTGTCAACGTTGAAATGTAGCAAAGGAAGGCAACGTTATGCTGTCCATTTTTAGATTGTGCGGAATTGTGATGTGTTGTTCTTTGTGGGATGTGGCAAGACTGTTATGGCATTGAAATAGCATATACATAATGTGTACATGCTAATGTATATTAGAAAATACGATTAAGGAGCGGAAAGGTTAAAGGAATACGCTTGGGTTTATAAACACCCGCTTGCTGCCCGTGTATTGTTTTCTTATGTGATTGGATTGACTAGGTGTATCTCTTGGCTTTTAATGCTATTTTTATCCCTTACTATGTTGTAGATAAGTATTTGGAGGAAGGAAAGGTTGTCTTGAGATAGTAATAAGGTCCGATGATGAGGTATGTAAGGTTACTTTATTCCGTATCGTTTGGCATGAAACATAGATACTTCCTTGGTACATAAAGGCATCTACCAACTCCGAGACAACTATAAACCATGTCTCCACTCTTCTACATGTTCATATGATTCCATACGTAGTTACCTTCAAACCTGCATAAATACTTTGACACCAAGTTACATAATTTCCTGCTACAGATAAAATTTGTCGAGTTGTTCCATTTCATACGCATTGCATCATTTGCGTAATGTACTCTTTTCATTGCCATATTGTCTTATGTGATCATTCCCATGTCATATGCTACATTCTTACAGCTCTAATATTATGGCCAACAAAATAACCATCTTAAAGGTAATTGAAAGATAAGTATACAGTTTTGACGGGTGGCAGCCCGAGGGGGTTCAAGAAAAGCCTAGAAAAGGGACGATCCCGATATAGTATTACGGGTGGTAGCCCGAGGGGGTTCAAGAAGAATCTAGCAAAGGGACGATCCCGATACAGTTTACCACTGATCAATTGGTCATTTGTTTTACAGTTGTGCACAGATTATACTGTAAAGGTAAAGCAATATAAAGAACATAAAGTACATGATCTCACAGTATAACTAAAGGTGGTCCACAAACTTACCCCAGTGCATGGGTTCATTTGAGTTATTACTTTACGTGCAATATATCCTGCCTTACATACTCAGTACATTATCTCGTACTGACGTCCCTTACGGGGGACCTGCATTTCATGCTGC